>JH597876.1:360131-376776 GCA_000173235.2 Hyaloperonospora arabidopsidis Emoy2
TGCACAATCGACTCGTTCTAGTAATAGTAATGCGCCTAACCGATTAATAGTGATCAGATCCTGACGATCCTGATCCGAAATCACAACTGTTCCTTTCTCTTGCCGTAGTGGTTTACTCTCCAACCGATCTGCACTCTGATTTCAATCACGCCTCATATGCAAGAATTCATGGTCTAGCCACGATCGGAGTTTCTCCACCGCTCTATGTCTCAGCAACTGCAGTCCTGGTCCCCTTACAGTCGATTTCCCCTCGTATTTGGTAGATTTATAAATTCTAATCTCCGCAAGTAGTCACCCGCCGCCTGGCCTGACCGTCAAGCAAATCGAAGCTGAGAAGCAACCATCGGTATTCTGCTTCATTCACGTTCAGTCAGGGGTAAACTCGGAAGCATCAGCCACAATCGTCCACTCCGGCAGTTTTTATATGATCGCGCTGTATGCTCCGCCGTTTCTTTTCACCCTGGCTGATCCATCGAAACTGGCTACCAGCAGGTTTTCATTCATACCTACTGTGAGTGGTGGCATGCTTATCGTCTGTCTTGGCTGCTTCCTCTGGGCGATCGCAATCAACACTTCATCTACATCTTCACGAGGTGTTACACTTGCCGCAAGCCGAGTATTTCATCTTCTCCCTTCTCAGATCGCCTAATTCCCAGCGTCCAGTTTGATAGTAAAGCAGCCCATCTTCCCAATCTTCTATTTAGGCCTGACGATTGTAGTAACCATGCTAGTGTCGAATATCGCGTAAACAGTATAATCTCACGGGATACTAGCATATTATAGCAGATATCTAGCATCCGGAGGAGAGCCAACACTTCTTTCTCCGCCATCCCGTTGTTGACCTCGTTGGGCTTTAGTGTACGACTTTAGAAAGTGACAGACCAATACACACCATCATATTCTTGAAGCAGAGCAGCTGATACAGCCCACTTACTAGCATACACAACGATCACAGGCGATCGATCGGGATCGAAATGCTTTAAGATTGGAGTTGTGGCTATCTTAGCTTTTAGCAACGTGAATGCAATCGTTGCCTTCTCCCATCGATTCCTGCCCTCGAAATCGCGATCGTTCCCTGCAATTGGGTACCGATCGACATTGATCTCCGGTTTTGGATACAGATCACGATTGCCCCCTGCACCTTCTTCGTGAATAACATCAGGTCTTACAGCAGAAGTAGGTTTTGGAGCTTCACTCACGCGGTTGATCTCATGGAAATCTGCTTCGCGCAGTTCGTACAACACTGATGCGTAAACTGCGAAGTCTTCAGTGAATCTACTGTAATAGTTGAGCCTTCCCAAGAATGGCTGCATCGCTCGCAGCGTCCGAGGGAACGGGATGTTCACCAACGATCCCAGATCTTTCGGATTAGCTTCCAAACCTGCGAGCGAGATTTGATGTCCCAGGTATTCCACCTTGCGACGTCCCCAAAAAACGTTTGGCCAAACTGATCGACAAATTCCACTTATCGCACACCTCCAATAATCTCTCCACTTTCTCATACAGGGCCTTCCACGACGTAGCTGGTATTAATATGTCATCAATATAAGACCTTCTACCCAACACCAATGGTTTCGGACCGGTATCTGGTTCAAAGTCGGTGAAGACATCGATCAACTTTGGTGATCCGGCCGTGATCGACTCGGATCTTGCGCCTATTTTCAAATACCCGTACAGATCGTTGTCGATCAAACGTTGGTAGATCTGTGGAGCGTTTTTCATCCCGAAAGGCATCCGTAACCACTCAAACTACCCTGATGGTGTGATAAAGGAGGAAAAACGCCCTTTAAATAATTGTCTATATTGAGATATTGTTTGCCCTCGCTGTATTTGGGCTCATAATATAATGAGGTATAATAAAACCAGAGGAGATAACTAATAGTCAGGTAAAAAATAATTGGAAATTATATTAGTCCTTAGAAAACTTACACATTCAGCCCTCGCTTGTAGAAGCACTACGAAGGTCTCACCTGAGTCGTTTCTTTTTTCTTCATCTAACCGACTGCTGAGGTTTCACTTTCTATGTCCATTTCAAAACGATCACGATCAAACGTCATCGCGACGTTTGAGCGTACATGTAACGGGGTGAGACTGTTACATCTAATAACACTCAATACTTGTTAATTATAATATTGTCATGAATAATGTTCCTAAAAATTACCATAAGGGGTAATATTCAGAGGCACTCACCTATTGGATGATATGGACCATCATATCAGTCAGCTCCAGCTGTCCAATCAGTGATGGACGCGCGCGATGAGTGGTGAGCAAGACTTTAGCATACATTTTGGTAGGTAAATATAATTAAGTTAGGACTAAGACATAGGATGATTAATAGAACTTAATTATATGTAATACAATTTTACTTTCTACTTCTATTGACCGCGTCGTTCAATAGCTAGCCTCCCTCTGCACGTACGGTGTACATGAAACGATGTGCGGCACTAACTTACACTAAAACAGTGTAAGTTGACTTGTAGTATCAGTACAAGTCACCAGTGCCTCGTTACAGTACACAAAGTGATCATCATCGACAAGAACAAACGAAGTAACGATAGAGAAGCAAGCCCGGGAGCTCGCTTCTTGATATACGTTATTCAGTCCATGGAACTGAATCAAGTTGCAAAAATCTATACAACGGCAGACACTGAAGAATGAGTATGATACTGTTAATGTATGTATTATCACAGTACAGTATATTTGGGCAACGCGATCGGCCTTTGCTTATAAGCGTCCAGCATTTGCTTATGTGATCATGTCCACCTTTGATCAGTATTAAGCCAATCACAAGCGTGCACCACCATAGTGACCTAGCCAAAGAGTGACTTCGTATGTGCCTATATACCTATATGGTGGAGACAGTCTATATCGCACTTAACACGTTTAAGCTACACCTAACCGCGTTATTTACAGACACACACACAAACACACACACAGATGTGGTACTGTTCCCTGGACATGGCGACTGGTTTTTGGGTGGTGGAAATGGGAAGTTTAACACTCGAATGAAGCTCGCAAAAACAGGTTTGTTGGAGACAGATTTTCCGGGTAAAGGCGACATCAACGCGTCCTCCTGGAAAGTCAACGACATGAAGGATTATGCAAATGTATGCACGATGGTCAGTCCAAGTCTTTAATTCATGGTTCGGTCGGCATAGACGACTGCAGAGCCATGGGAGATTTTGAAGAGCTTCTTTCTCCGTTGAAGCATTCACAATCGAGTCCAGATGCGTCCACAGCTGCATAAATTCAAGATGCAGAAGGGTGTGAGTGTGACAGAACACTTTCTCAAAATTAATGAATTGTTCTTGTCGATGCAAGCTACTGGACACGAAGTGTTGCAAGATGAACAGCTCGTCGTTTAGCTAAAAAGTATGTCCGCAGAGTACGATTAGATTGTTAACATCATCGAGAACCACAACAAGCCGTTATCGATAGAATATCGATGTAGCCTCGCACGCGAACGTGCCTACAATTTAATGTCTTAGTCTTTTAAACTCATCTCTTCCAAGAGCTCGTAGCAAAGCTACACATTGTTCACCCTTGGCATAAGATACACGGATTAAGTCAGTAATTGACGACGACAAAATTGTAACATGAGCAAGCTCATAGTCGGGCCGTCGTGACAGCGCATCAGCCAGCGTATTTTGCTGTCCTGGCTTATACTTCGCCTCGAAGTTATATTCTGCAAAGAATGAAAGCCAACGGGCCATCCTCTGCGAGAGGTGAGGCGATTGGGTCTCCGTGCGTAAAGACGCATGATCGGTATAGAATACAAAAGGCTTACAGCCAAGAAGATGAACTCTGAATTTGACTAGAGCATACTTAATAGCAAGTAGCCCCTTGTCGTGAACTAGATAGTTCTTTTAAGCAGCTTTAAGATGAAGATATCCAAAGCAATGACACGCTCGCATCCCTCAACATCTGTTTGTAACAGAGCACAGCCAATGGCAAAATCCGAAGCGTCACAGACGACACTGAAAGGCCGATCGGAATCTGGCTTAGCCAAAATCGAGGCATGTAGAAGACTCTCCTTAACGGCCTTAAAAGCCTCTGCTTCGGTGCGACTCCATCACCCCTCCACATCCTTTTCAAGAAGATTAAATAATGACCGAGCCATATCAGCGTAATTCTCGCTATACTTGTGCAAGTAATTGGCAAGGCCAATCCATTTTCGTAGGTCCTTTTGGTTCTTAGGAACTGGACAATCCACTATGGCTTTCACCTTTGCAGGATCTGCCCGAAGGCCTTGCTTCCCAATGAAGCATCCCAAAAATGGGATCTCATCCGCACCGAATACATTTCGATGCATTATCATAGAGCTTATTAGTGTGCATGCACTCGAGCACAGCTCGTAAATCGTCGATGTGGTTGTCCACGTCCGACCGACCCTGTTCCACCCGACCATGGACAAATATGTCATAAAAATATGTTTGTGCATACGCACGGTGAGGGCGAAACAATTGCGTCACTAGACGATTAAACGTAGCCAGGGCATTGGAAATCCCCTGGGACATAACCAGCCACTCCCAAAGCATACCGCTTGGAGTACTAACCGCTGTAAGAGGGATATCATTTGCTCGCATGAGCAGGTGATAATAACCATAGACCAGGTCGAGTTCACTGTACATAGTACATCCTGCCATGTTGTTCTGAAGAACGTCCTTTCTAGAAATGGATGTTTGTGCCGGTATAGTGGCCGCATTAAGCTTATTACAAGCGTGCACAAAAAGCCACTTACCATTAGGTTTTTTTACACAAAAAGTCGGTTTGGAATGAGGAGACTCACTCTCCGCACCATTCCCGCCGCGTGCTTAGCACTGAAAAACGCATCATTGACGTCACATTGCTCCTTTGGTAAAGGCCACTACCTTGTAACGCAGTATTTGGTCCCAGGAACCAAGTCAGTTTCATGACGTACGC
This sequence comes from Hyaloperonospora arabidopsidis Emoy2, assembly GCA_000173235.2. Lineage (NCBI taxonomy): Eukaryota > Oomycota > Peronosporomycetes > Peronosporales > Peronosporaceae > Hyaloperonospora > Hyaloperonospora arabidopsidis. The sequence goes on from JH597876.1 coordinate 365,055, forward strand.
CCCTATCGGGAGGTAATACAGACGGTGGATTATGACATACCACGTCTTGAAATTCCTAAACCAAAGGGTAGTAGGGATTTGAAGGATTCTTCAAAATAAATAATCCAATTCGTGCACTAAGTGTCACCTTTGTACTTGAAAGGACCGTCTGATCCAAGAGAGACGAGGAGTTCAACTCATGATCGGGTCTAGGGTCCACTATATTGGATAAGTTGCCTGCCCTTAAGGCATGACTGAACTTGTCTATAGAAGTTTCGTCTAGCTCTAACGGAGCAGTTAACGATGGGAGGGACGCAAGGCCAACTACACCATCCACGTGACCTGTCTCGCCATCGACCAATGTATATATCTGATCGATAGTATCGCTAAGCGACATTACATACGCTTTTCGTCTCACAGCCGCCATTTGGCGTTGCTGCCGCTCTAAATAGAGACTAAACTTCTCAGTGAGGGCGGACCATTTGGTCCTACAAGGTGATTAGCTTTACCAGCCTTAGCGTACTCTAAACAATAGGTGATGTCATTACCGACATCCGGTGCCGAGTTACTTAACTCGAACTCATCACCCGTCGAGTTATCCGCCACTGTAAACACATCAGACTCTTAATGTCTGGGCGTCTCACTAACAACGCCGTTACCAGCATTCATTGAGGTGCTATAAAATCCTCCCTCACTGTGTGGATGTTCACCTTCCATTTCACATGCATCAGAGGAGCTTCGTTCTTGATGCCGGGGCGTTTCGCCAACAATGTCATTACCGACATTCAGTGAGGTGCTATGGCAGCCATACTCACTCTGTGGATGTTCACGTGTCACTGCACATATATATAAGAGATCACACCCTAAATGAATTGACCTGGGGTCATCCGTGCTATCAGCATCCAGTGGTTCATTGTAACAAAAAGTGCCACTCAAAGGAGTACGTGCCGTCTCACTATTGTTATTGACATCAGAGTCAACTGACTCAGACATTCGAATGTCAAGCACACTAACTGACCCAGTCAGTGGCTCGCGTCAATAGAGCTTTTGTTGTCTAGCAAAGGTGGGTTCATGACTCTCCAATGCTTTACTAGAAACATTGCGCGTTGCGCCTAAGGTCTTGGACCTCCAATCAATCCATGGCTCGTGGCGTTCCAGCCAGACCATACCGAGAATGAGATCATATCTCGAGTCCAAATCTAGGACAATACAGTGTTCAATGCTGTCAAAGTCTAAAACCTTTACACCTAAGTTCAACGGAACTTTAGGTACGGTGACACGGACCCCTGTTGCTAGACGCACCATGATAACATCACCTTCATGCGCTTTCAGCGCTTCAGCATACTTCTGACTACCTTCAATAGAACGGCGTCGGACGTAGCTGCCCGGTGCCCCAGAGTCAATCAAATTCTACCACGGCTCTTCAAAGCCCTTAACCTTTGTCGAGGCAACCAACAAGCCTGACTTGTATTCACGTTTTGTGGCAACGTCCACAAAAGATCGTGTGGTTTAAGCCCTGTTCAGCTCTACCTCCTAGAGCCTCTACAAAGCATAGTTCCTCCCCAGTAGGGCGCCCCGCGCCTACTGAGAGTCGAAGTTTTCTCGCACCATAACAGGTTTCTGGTTTGGGGCGGTATTACGGCTCGGCCGACTCTGTCGCGGTTTGCGCAATGGACAGTTAGGGCGGAGATGCCTTGTGCTTCCACACGTGCAACATCTACGGATGTTACGTTGATGTTCCACAGCTTGAAGCTCTGCTTCGTCATCGTCTGCATGACTGAGATCCATGGGATCTGCCCTATCAAAGGAAGATTGGTCATGCCCATGGGTACCATAGCGAGCCGCTTTGAAGTTAAACTCGGCGTTTAACGCTATGTCTACAGCCTCTTCAAAGGTTGACGCGAGACATCTGTCTATAAAGCGTATCCCACGTGGGGAACGCGGCGTCTACAGACGCATCACACGTCAAAGCCCATTCTCTGGCTCAGCCGCCAAGTTTTGATATGGCTAGACCAACTCTCTGCAGCTCGGTTCGGAGCATAGCGGCTCTCATCGCCATGTCAACTTCTCAAATCCATAGTAGGAGGTTTTCTCTCTCCTTTCCGTCAAATTCCTTTACGCTCAGAACGAGCGGGCGAGCCTTAGGCTCTTCATCGGGCACAGGGATGTAACGAGTCGGCATAGCCGATGCCACATGGTCATGGACCTACCCGATTAACGTGGCCTCAAATTGCATAAAAGCTTCCAGCCGTGCATTGAGCATTGGGCCACAATATGGTCGATTTGTTCGACCCCAATCAACGCCCTAAGCTTGTCGAGAGAGAGGCGTTGAGCCTCAAAGAGATAAGCTAGGCTTTCCATCTCAAAAGAGGTTTAGTCGATTTGTGACTACGGAGTAGGATTGACCACAAGTGCTACCAAGTGTAGTGGAGCTACACAGCTCTTATTCAGAGGAAGACTTACGACTCTAGAAGTCACTTAGTTCTACGGAAGTAAGTTCCTATTAGTTTAAAGAGTCTTTTAGTTCTTAGAACTCGTTAACAAAGAGTCCTTAAGCTCGTAAAGCTTCTAGTCCTGGTTCAGGGGACTAACTACGACTCTAAGAATCGTACGCACAATGTGCTCTAGAGTATACGCCACAAGCTGGCTCTTTGCTCTTAGCGATCTATGGACGTCTAAACTAGACACGTGTCCCTTAAAGATCAAAAGGGGAACTGAACTTTTATATCTTAGTTTTATCCGTAATAAACCTCATTCAACTACCTGATACTAAGGTTAAACTAATTCGCATAGTAATTTTAGGTATATTAAAGACTGATGGATGGTATATCAATCTGTCATCAATGGATGACGGAGGTTATCAACCACATCAACTATCACAGATAAACTTGAGATTGTACATCACATATACAATGTATCCCTTTAGGGCGGTAACAGTCGTGTGACCCCGTTACACTCTACCTTTCGATATTCTCTTTTCGTGATAACCCGTGGGTGACCGATGCACGAAACCAAAAGCTTGGTGTATTTCTGCGTTCATACCGAGTGATGCTGCCCTGTAGACAGCTGCATCCTTATTTGTACAGATTTGGGTTTGGTACATCGTGGCAAGGATGCGCCAAACGTTTACCATACTCTTTCAGCATCCCAAACATCATCCTAAAACATGTCGGCTAAAAATTTCTTTCCTATATACAAGGTAGACTGTAGACTCGTCCGCTAGCACTCACATCGAAGAATTGCTGCGTACGCTGGTGGGATGCTTGTTCCCCGGTCCAGTGCGAGACCAGTTTGTCCCAGAGCTGCAGCGCTTTGATATTCCCAAAACAGATGATCCATGGTCTTTCCACATCGTCAGCACGCCGGTACTGTTCTGCAACTTTTTCCTTGGATCGCCCAACATGAAACATGTTGAGTTGTCCAGACGCATCTCGATGCCCTGGCCAGACTTGTTAATCCGAGAGGCCATTGCTGTGATCAAAACTTGCTACGGAAATTTTTGGAGAGCCACGCGAGTGTAGCTCCAAGCACACAAATGTAAATAGTCAGTCATTTTTAGTCGTGATCTGCGCAGTTTAGACAAGTGAAAGATCAACGTACTGTATGATTGAGTGAAAGACGACAGTACGGTCCCCTCCAGGATTGCTAAACGTTACGTCGGACCACAGTTTTCTGACCCGTCGAGTGGTGGTGGTACTAGCGCGTGAAACTAGTACCGATAGTATTTTAAAAGTACCGGTATGAAGGGGGGGGGTGCGGATAGCAAAAAGTGGGTGTGCGGATAACCATTCCCAGTTTTATTATCAAGGTCAGAAATTTTCCGTTTATGTATTGAACTACCACTGAGGATTACTACGAACAAATTAGGTTGGGTCAAATATCGACGATCACGTTTAGAAGTCGGCGAGAATCAAGCGGATATTCTGCCATACTAACGGCAGATAAGCTCATTATTTTAAACAAAGTAAACACGAGCTGCGCTAAAGTTTGGGAGCCGTTAAGCACCCACCGGGTTTTCGTTAACCACCCACCACCCTTAGAACGTCTCCAGCAGTGAGTATAACTTAAAATTCCGTCCAATGAAAGAACATTATTTAGTTATACTCATAAAAGTGCGCCACAGCAGCGAGATAACACGGGAATAATTCGAAAAAAAAGTTATTTTTTCGTTATCCCGCCTACGTTTTGCAGTTCTGCGACACCCGAGATAACTTTTAAAACTGTATGTCATTGGCTCAAATTTTTGAGATCAATCATTTTATTGGCTAAGATCAATGTGCGTCATTGGCCCACGTTGATCGAGAAAATGAAAAATGTGATGGAAACGACGGACTTCATATGGAAGCAGCAAAAAATATTTTCAAGCCAACTTCGACACCTAAACGAGCCAATACCTCAACGAGAGCGACAGCAGCGGTAACTTTGTTTGTATGGTGAAGTTTAGCGTCAAAGTGACGCGTCAAACTCCCATTCTTCGGGAAGTTCCCGTCACAAAGACCCTTTCCTACTCTTTTCTCCGATATCATTACTCTCTCTCTTAATCACCTGTTCAACCTGTTTTGCAGCAGCAGTACCAGCGCCACTACCATCATTACCCCCTCCACTATTCCACGCAGGAACCATCCTGGCCTTAGTCAATTCAGTACGAATCACGAAGTCAGACGCAAGCTCAATTTCCTCCGCCACTTCTTTGTCCACATCAGGAAAAACCCCGCGAATCGCCTCCTACAGGATAACATCCGCGCCTGAAGAAGCAGAAGTGCGCAACGGCATCTGTATCCCACTGGACAACCAAGAAACGTTGCCGAGTAGCTAAGTCGTGGGTTCATGCCTCGCAAGATGCGCTCCATAGATCCGATCAATCCAGTGCGGCTTTTTTCCAGAAAATTGCTGACCAATTCGAAACTAAGAGGCTCGTAGGTGTCACAACGGGCGCAGAAGCGTAGCTACAATTGAACAGGAGTGGTGGAATATCAGCTGGGCTGTTTCCAAGTTTATTGGCTGCTATAATCGCGCCGAAGCAGAAGAGCCGAGTGGTACATAGGAAAACGACGTCATCGTGGCCGCTAATCTTTTTGTCGCAGGGATAGGAGCGGTCAAATAAGACTTGGACAAATTAGTTTAAGTATGACGCTCATTGGCGAGTTCTACGCCATGTTCCTAAGTTGGGGAATATTCATTTAGCTCAAACCGGCTCCGCTAGTGCCGATGTGATTGAAGAGGGACGGTCTATTGACAACAAATGCGCGCGTTGCAATTTGCACGAAGATGAACAGCACAATGAGCTCATGGTGTACCTCGTGGAGATCGATGCGAAGATTCACGCTTATCAACAATCTTTGACGACTGTTCTCGAAGTTTGGCAACTTCGACAAAGTCAAGATCCCGTTGTTACAGAATACCTGATTCGTCGAGATAGAGAGTTTATTAAGATACTGGAGATATTTCCCAAGACTTAAACGAATATCAGTAGAAAATAGTTGAGTTCATTCGCTTCTTAACTTCTTAATAGACGTTCGTCTCGACCGGAGTTATAAAGAATGAGATTTTTATAGTGCTTTAAGGTATAAGAACGAAGACCCGGCAAATAGACATTCAATAGTGCGGTAGACGACATGACAAGTGATGAATATATGGTCAACTTCAAAACTCCAAATATTTCGCGTCTGTAATAGAAGCTGTATACAATGAGCTGTATGTATTATATGTTAAAAACAAACCTAATATGCATCTAGAACGGCTGTACTAATTTCTTGACGACGTGTTGTGTCAGATCGTCGCGCAGTTTTCGATGCAGTTGATGATCAAATACGTCTTGACGATTTTGAGTTGATAATGGCGGCGTCATCGAAAGCATCTGTGTACTTTCATCACCAGCACGATCTTGGTGTCTACTGAAAAGTTGGTCAGCAGCATGGTCTTTATATCCATCATCGTCGGATAATCATTACAAAATGACAGCACACGGCAAGAAATACACGAACAGAGATCATATTTGCGACGGTGAATATGTCTCGTAATAATCCACACCATGGGTTTGTTGATACCCTAATGCAACAATCCGCGCCTTGAATCAATCAACTTCTCCATGTTCATTCCGCTTAATAGTGAAAATTCGCTTGGTCCGATCACCTTGTGACCAGGAATTTTGGTCACCGCGCTCCACTTCTTCTTCTCATTAAGTGCGTGTAATACAATCTTGATCGTATCCTTCCTCATCTTGGCTTGAGGAGAACAATTGCATCTTAATATATTCCTGGGGCCTCCAGCGCCGCATTTGCATGTTCATAATCAATGCGATATCGTTTTGGAGATCGCTCTGCTTGGTCGAGACTACGTGCAGGTACAATAGCTTCAAAATGACTCACTGTAGTTAAAGCTTGCTAATTCTGACTGGGTATCAACACAATCGGTGCATTGTGTCCGCCATATCGATATGGTACCAAATCCGAGCTATCGTTGATTTGGTTCAATCCACCTCTGAGCGCAATGGTCTGCTCCGTATTCACATCCACATTAATAGTCTCCTTGTAAACTTCAGCTATCTCGAAAGGGGGATCCGAAAAACCAGAGATATATGAAGTTAACCTTATAGTGTCAAAGTCGCTAGGAACTGAAATTGGTCGAGTGTCAATTAGATCCACATCCATAGGTACATGTCCTTTGTTGGTTGATGCGTAGGGTAATTGTACCTGTTCTTCATCGCCATATTCATGGCGATGCACATTTTGAGTGACATCTTGTCCACTATCACCTTCCACATATCTGGACTTAGGCAGCTCTTGAAATACAACAGACCTCGTGATTTTCAGTAATTCCAAACACGGTAGCCCTTCATACAATGTGCGTGGATTGAAACATGCAACGAAATGCCTTTTTATCCAACTTCTGTCGTTTCGCTTTGTCAATGTGCGCGTACCCTTGCGAGCCGAAAAAACGCAAGTACGACAAGTTCGGCTTTAATCCAGAGCAAACCTAAAACGTAGTATTGGTGGAGTGAAGATGAAAAAGGTGCTGGTCATACTCTAGACGCGACCGGCGACACTGGAGATCTTAATGATCGTAACTAGCCCCAAGTTGACACACCATCTGATGATTCTGGACACGCTCCATCCAAACCCGGTAGCGCCGTGACTGACCTTCCTGTTGACTTGGCTAACGCGGCTCTACACACGTTGCTGTCTCTGGGGACCTTGGCTCACATCGCAGTGGTGTGATGGTTAGCGAGCAAGCACCCCACCCTGTCGGAAACGAAGCTGTTCCAGCTGACCACCCTGTCGGCCCGGTCGGCTTCACTGCCGTGCCTGTTGACGTCCCCGCGAGCTTTGACTCACCTCCAAATGTCGAGGTGGATGGTGACCAATCATGCAACACGGTCGAGGCTGAAGCCGTGCTGTAAACACGTCGTTGTTCGTCGTCTGAGTCTGAACCGCTTATATCTGATTCCGAAGAACTGCTATCACCCCCACGTGGATTACACGCACGGCTCGAGCCGGTTTAGATGGACTTGGGGTGTTTGGTGATGCTGATCGTGAGCGTAACTTGCTTAAACTGGTCTAAAAGTTGCCTTTGCGTTTCTGCATACGTTTGTATGTGTGTAGCGTTGCTTCCAGTGTATTCACGTCATCTAATCGCAGCAGCGTTAATTGTTTCGCGAGGTCTTGATCGTCCAGTGTTTCTATATAGTGTTCCACATGGTCACAGCGATCAGCGATATTCCCATCTTTCACGTGAATCTTCGCTCGCATCCCAGCAACGTTCAATCGGTAGAGATATTCTAACGGAGTCTCATCGGCACGCTTGCAGGCATGATAGTACTGGTGCCCAGAGGAGACGCCGGGTCCGCAGTATTGTAAGAGGAAGCTCTTGAGAAGATCTTTCCACTTATTGCGTGTCGATCAACTCAATTGGGAATACCAGTTTCGTGCTGAGCCTGTTGGCAGATCAACAGAAACCAGACACTTCTCCGAGTCCGGGTTTTGGTCACGCACGAAAGCTGACCTGACTTTGCGTACCCATCCTCGAGCGAGGTCATCGTCGTGATCGCGGCCTGAAAAATTCCTTAAACTCGGCAATCGCAGACATGCGAACCCGCTGCACAGCAAATCCTTCTCCTGTTGTGGCCTCTGTGGTAGCCAAGTGGGGTCGTCAGAGGCCATCGATATCGAGATTCAGGGTCGAATTCGTTGCTGCAGCTTTCATACGAATCAGCTGATTTCATGTCGGTGTCCGGCATACACGCCCCGAACACATTGTGGTTGGAGGTGGGCGACCAGTCGGCACGGTACGGAGCGGTTGAAGGTGTTGGTCCTGTAAGAACTTTTCCATGGCTTTTGCAACGTAGATTTCCATCTGGTCGGACTCATCCGTAGCAGGGACTTGCGCAGTGGTTGAACCCATCGCCCTGGTGGTTGGTGCCGTATGCTCGTGGTGGTCACACAAAAGTTTTGTTCCGGGACGTCCCAACGACATTCGTTTGATCTCCATGTCATCGCTTTCCTCTGCATACGACTCCGCAGAGGCGTCATTTGACGACACAGCCGGAGAATATTCTTCCTCTTTGACTTTGACGGTGGTCGTGAGTTCTCTATCAGCGGAGTCATAATTACCGGTCAGTGGGACCAGCGCTTTAAACAGTGATCGGCTGGCCGTGATCAACCAATCCAGGTTGCAGTCAAGCAAAACCTGCGCGTCGAACGCCGTCGGTACAAATCCTGCGCCTTGTAGCATTTTAAATGAGACGTTGTACCGCTTCCATTATGCTTGTGGCAGCTCGTGGTGCCTTTGTATGTCCTCGGATTGGTCAGATCAGCTCCGGTTCCAAGTTCGTGAGTACTGGATCTGTTGATCGCAAAATTTGAAGCTAGGTCCAGTGCAAACGACATTGTAGCTGATCCATATTCCAACCTTCCATCTTGACCTCTGCTGTCCCGCTCGTTTCCTGATCGTCACCCTCGGAGTCAGGTGCTCGTAGCATTTGATCCGTAGCCTTATATCTTTTGTCTTTGTGTGTAGTTTTGTTTTTAGACGAAACATGTCCTGCTTTGGCTGGACGTGTTCCATCTAGCAGGTCGTACTTTGTAGTACGACCCGCGGTGGTCCCCGAAGGAACCTTAGAAAGGAATGTAGGTTCTTCTTCAAGATTACTTAAGTGGTCTTCCTCTTTAATTTTCGGTTCACCCGAGCCCCTCCCAAAACTCTGACGAACCGAGAATTTTCGATGATCACGTGTCTGCGATGATCACTTCATCGCCGACACTTCCATACTTCGTTCAACCTTGACCTTGACATCTTCGCTCTGGGATTCACGATGAAATCCTTGGTACGAATCCCGGCACGCGCACCATCGTGATTGAGTGGGATTCGCTCATTTTGCGAAGCAATCCGAACGCTCCACTTGCGCCCGGACGACCGACTAACGGAGGGGGATTCCGGACCGTGTCTCTTGTCTTGTTCCTTCTCACCTTGTGTACCCATCGGCGGGCGGGTTGCACTCTTCCAGGTGTCTTGACCGAGTTGGGGATAGGTGGGGTGTGGTCGCGTGGGAATTCTTCACACGAACAACAGTTACTTGTGGCGCTCTCCCAGAGTCGCCCTGACCTTCCTTGAGGTCGCCTTGCCCAAATGTGGATACTTGATCCCCTTGTTCTTCTGATCACTTAAGCTGTCTGAAGACCTTGCCTTACTATGCTTTCCGCGTCCGATCAAGCGGGCTAACTTGAATGAGTATCCTCGTCCCTAGCCAAGCAATCTTGGGACAAAACTTGAACAAACACGTGAGCAGTAAACCTTGAACGTCGGTAGCCACCAGAATTCCAGCCCGGAGGGATGCTGGCGCGTGTCTTTTGTACGAAAATCAATGCTGTTCGTTATTAATCTATTAGGAGCTAGAACTACGCTTATGATTCTCAATATCTCAGTTCATGTTACGTCTTTCGCCCCCGCCACCCATTCCCTGTGCTTGAAGTGACCCACCTCAACTGCCAGCATGACCGTAGGTCGTCCATAGTGACCATGACCGCTGGTCATCCATATTGACCATAACCGCTGGTCGTCAACCGTTACTATGACCGCTGGTCACCGTCTATGACCGCGGATGATGACTTGTCAACTTTCCACCGTACCGTTGGACATTTCTAGCGGTTAGTCCCAAGGCCGGCGTGACCGGTCCCGCATGTACCCATGATGTGAAAAGATGCGATTGGTCAGGATTTCTCCCGACTACTACACCACACATCCGACAGAACCTGCAAATTTGCGCCAACGTTAACTTGGACCATCTTGCCGACCTCATGATCTTTGATACCAGCGAGTCGCGCGTTGCCAAACGCGTACTTATGGTAGGCAATTACTGCCGAAGTCTGTCTTCAGGACAGGCCGACAGGCGAGTGCTTAAGCACCAGATCGAAAAAACTGGGATGTTGATATTTGCCACGTATGACCCGTCCGGCTGCTACTTAAACAATTTTAAGGCATTCATCTTAGTGATCGGCTCCATCTCCTCATCATTCTCATCCAGCTCAGGCTTGAAGAATATTTCGCCAATGGTAGTCTTGACGATGGCTTTGAACACCGGAATGTTCAGCACCGTCTGCGCTGCGTAAACGTACCGATGAATCGAGTCCTACGTGTGGTTTTTGACATCGAAGAAAGTCTTCTTCTTCTCCAAGCTCAGCGAAGAGTACTTCTCAAAATCTGCCGGGTGCTGCAACTTCACGTGAAGAATGAAGTTTTTCTTGCGAAAAGTCACCGTGAAGTACTTCGTGTTTTGGGTTCGTTGGCGCTTGCTTCCTTCGTCAAGCTCGACAGCGTCGCGTCCTAAGTGCATACAGAACAGACATCGAACGGCTATAACGACAGACTGTTTGTGTCCGTGTACTCGGCTGTCCTCCCCGGTTTGTGTTATCTCCAGGCCAAACATGAGCAGGTGCTCGATCTTGAACGGGCTCGTACGAGACGGCGTGCTGGATTTACTCCTCGACTTCACAGACTCAGCCATGGCGACGGATAAGTTGATTTATCTTTTTTCGTCAATATTGGTGCGCAGGACACGTTGTGACCGTCCACAAGACTGTGAATCTACATTAGGACTAAAAATAGAAAGATGTGGACGCGTCCAGCAGCTCTAAATGCCTTCTGGAGTGATATATAACTTTTTACTTAAATTGGGCGTTCACCTAATCTAAAAAATGGACAGATAAGGCGTCTGTTTTTAGAACGCCTAATTCAATGAGGCTTGCCATAGAGGCAATCAGCAAGATTTGAGATAAAACAGGCGTCTAATTTGGGCAGCAGTAACGATCAATAATACGTCATTTAGTGTTGCGGGCATAGAGAGTTGTGGCGTCCTTGTAAAGCTGTTGTATAAGCGCTCACACGTGACACTTCATGGATTCCATGCATCGCTATGGCCGTCAGCGTAAATCCCTCGAAAAATGATGGTGTTGAATGTGGACTTCTTGACGTGCCAATACCGGGTGAATGTGCTTCCAACACCGGGTGAAAGTGTGCAAAAAAGTCTTGAACTCACGTTGCATTAGCCGATCCGGCTCTACAAATTAATCAGGTTTTTGCGTTTTTCCAAAAAGAAAGAACATGTTAAAACTTATGAGATATATAGCAGAGAAGACAACTAATAGTCATGAAGTAAATAAAAAGCATATTAGCCTTTAGAAAACTTACACATGCGTCCAGTCCACGTTGTAGAAGCACTACGAAGGTCTCACCTGAGTCGTATCTTTCT
>JH597876.1:377722-419001 GCA_000173235.2 Hyaloperonospora arabidopsidis Emoy2
ACCAGAGATAGATACGGTCCTTTACCTTGCACTTGAGCATAACTTTTCCTTACATGCTTGGGTTGTTTACCACTTTTGCCCCGACTTTGTTAAAATTTTCGACCATTATGCCAATGCACGTACTTTGGCTGATCTCGAGCTTCTTTGTATGCTGTACATACTCCACGTCAATGCCAAAAATATATCACATTGCCTAGCGTCTTTAACTTGAAATGACTTGCAAGTTCATTTGCAACTTTGTCAATTTAATCAGCAGAAGTACATCCAATCAGCATATCGTCGACACACAGCGTCACGTAAAACCACGAAAGGTCTCCATCATGACGGACGAAAACGCACGGATCTGAAACACATGGCTTACAGCCTATTTTCCGGAACACATTCAAAATTGTATTGAACCATGTTGCAGCGCCTTTTTCCTTTAATCAACACAAACTCTATGTTGAGCTTCAAATCCACACAAACTTATAATGAGATTTAAAACTTGACTCGGGTCTGTTCCGACACCCTAAGGCGTAGAGAAGTATACGTTCTCTTCCAAGAAATCATAAAAGATGCTGTGTCAACATCATATTGGCGGATAATCATTACAAAATGACAGCACACGGCAAGAAATACACGAACAGAGATCATATTTGCGACGGTGAATATGTCTCGTAATAATCCACACCATGGGTTTGTTGATACCCTAATGCAACAATCCGCGCCTTGAATCAATCAACTTCTCCATGTTCATTCCGCTTAATAGTGAAAATTCGCTTGGTCCGATCACCTTGTGACCAGGAATTTTGGTCACCGCGCTCCACTTCTTCTTCTCATTAAGTGCGTGTAATACAATCTTGATCGTATCCTTCCTCATCTTGGCTTGAGGAGAACAATTGCATCTTAATATATTCCTGGGGCCTCCAGCGCCGCATTTGCATGTTCATAATCAATGCGATATCGTTTTGGAGATCGCTCTGCTTGGTCGAGACTACGTGCAGGTACAATAGCTTCAAAATGACTCACTGTAGTTAAAGCTTGCTAATTCTGACTGGGTATCAACACAATCGGTGCATTGTGTCCGCCATATCGATATGGTACCAAATCCGAGCTATCGTTGATTTGGTTCAATCCACCTCTGAGCGCAATGGTCTGCTCCGTATTCACATCCACATTAATAGTCTCCTTGTAAACTTCAGCTATCTCGAAAGGGGGATCCGAAAAACCAGAGATATATGAAGTTAACCTTATAGTGTCAAAGTCGCTAGGAACTGAAATTGGTCGAGTGTCAATTAGATCCACATCCATAGGTACATGTCCTTTGTTGGTTGATGCGTAGGGTAATTGTACCTGTTCTTCATCGCCATATTCATGGCGATGCACATTTTGAGTGACATCTTGTCCACTATCACCTTCCACATATCTGGACTTAGGCAGCTCTTGAAATACAACAGACCTCGTGATTTTCAGTAATTCCAAACACGGTAGCCCTTCATACAATGTGCGTGGATTGAAACATGCAACGAAATGCCTTTTTATCCAACTTCTGTCGTTTCGCTTTGTCAATGTGCGCGTACCCTTGCGAGCCGAAAAAACGCAAGTACGATAAGTTCGGCTTTAATCCAGAGCAAACCTAAAACGTAGTATTGGTGGAGTGAGAAGCGCATGTAACACGCTTCGTAATGATTTTGCAGTGTTTATGGCTTCAGCCCACCACTTCTTCTCAACCTGCATGTGATTTAGCAATGGTCGTGCTCGCTCCGTCAGCGTTCGATTTATCCGCTCAGCCATTTTAATTTGCTGCAGCGAATTCGGAACTGTCGTTTGATGTATATTTTCAGCCTGTCGACACATTTGATTAAAACGCTTGTTTATATATTCGCCACCTTTGTTAGTGCAAATATATTTAATCTTAAACGACAATTGGTTCTCCATTATCATCTTGAATTCGATAAACTTGGCAACCACTTACGACTTGTGCGCAATATAGTACGCGACTACATATCGTTTAAAATTGGCAAGAACGTAACCACAAATCTCGCTCCACTCTGCGATTTGGTCTCCATTGGACCCATTACGTCGCTGTGAATCAATTAATCAGCGATCTCTTCTTTACTTCACCGTAACTCGACCTCGGAAAAGGCTTAACAGATGACTTGCCGGTCACACAAAATTGATGATGCGATCCGGACTCTCCACTGACGCCCAGACGACGGACTAACGAAGGGGTACTCCGATTCCGCTTGCACTTGTTCCTTCCTCACCTTGTGTACCCGTCGGTAGGGCGGCTTGCACTCTGCTCTGTTGACTTGAGTCGATGCCTATCTTGACTTCGTTTGAGATTGGGGTCGATTGCGTTGAAATCTCCACGCAATCGAGGTTTTCTTGGGGGACTCTATTTGAGTTGACCGGATCTCCCTTGAGATTGCCTTGATCACAATGTTGATACTTGATTCGCGAGCCTTCTGACCACTTGAACCGTCTCGCGATCTTGTACCTGAACCACTAAGGTTCACTGCGTCCAATCGCAGTTGGGGGTGAGAGTTCTTGCACTCCTATCCAAATAATCCAGGAGTGATGGTCTTGGAACAAACGCCGATCCTGTTTATACGTCAGGAGACCAAATAATTCTACCCGGAAGAGGTGATGTGCGTTCTTTGAATGTTTAATGTTAACCAATCAAACTCCGAAATCTATCACTGTGCCTATCTGTATCTCCTAACCGAATACCACGCATCACCTTTTCAGGAAGATCGTCCCCTCGTATTTATGTGGTCCACACCAGGTTTATCAGCATTCCGGTCGTCATTTGGTTCAGATGTCACAACAGTAGGATCTTCATGTAGTCCACCTCGGATGTCACGACGCTTCGATCATGGATCGCGATCGCAAGTTTGGGATCGTGATGCCAGCTCGGGATCGCAAGTGCAAGTTGGGGATCGCGATCTCAAGTTGGAGATCGTGATCCCAGGTCTAGATCATGGCCGCATGTTAGGGACGGTGATCCAAGGTCAGGATCGCGATTGCAAGTTAGGGATTGTGATCCCAGGTCGGGATCGTGAGTCCTGTCCTGCCATGGCTCACGACGGATTGCGTGATCAAAATGGTCTAACCGCCATCTGGCCTTGTCCCACGTAGTGGCGATCCTGCTCACTGGAGGTTGGGCGCGCTATTGCAAGCCACCCGTCCCAGCTTGTGTCCGCCAATCTAGCACTTTCAACTTAACTGAAGCGTACAATCTGTGCAGTCCCGACTCCGACTTAACCGAAAACTTCCTTGCGACTGCTTTGCCACACATTCGTAACATATTTCATCCTAGAAGTCGACAACATCAGACACCTCGTCCATCTTGAAATCTTTCAACTCAATTCTCAAGGAATTTCAATGCCTTTATTGGCAGATGTCCCATTCGAGCGTGCCATATACTTAGACTCACAGGCTTGGCTGCACCACCAAACTTTTCACATATTTCCGCAGACTCTACTCTTTCACACTCCAGCATAAACGATTTTTCCTTCTAGGTTACTTAAGTCACCACTTCGTGGTGGTTCCTGATCTCACATGTATTTTTTTCGAAACGTTATGTGTAGTCGTTTCGCAGACAATGCAAAAATTGACAGAAGTCTACAATCCAATTCCGGAATGTAGAGCACGACTTCAATACGGATGGGAATCAGGTTCTTCAATTAGACTGGAATCGTCCCAACTCCAGCAGCCGGAACTGTTTCTCCATTTGCAACCGAAATTTCAACCGACCTTTTGAGTGATCGAATTTTCACAAACTCATTCTTGAATGGGCACATGTGACTACTTGCACCACTGTCGTGTAGCCACCTTTCAGCCTCTTGTTCAATCACTGTAAACTCTTGTTCTCCATTCTGTTTCTTGTCAGGATTATTCCAGCACTCTTGCTTCTTGTGAACCTTTTTTCCACAGACGAAACACGTCCCGGTAAATGTGTTTCTTGTTTCCTTCGACCGAAAAACTTTGCCCTTGACGCTTCTTGTAGCCTTCAATACAAGTTCTTGTCCTTGCGAACACTTCCTTCGTACTCGCGATGAAGCATCTCCTTGCCTGAAACGGATCAATGTCCGTCATGTATATTGCACGGATACTACGGATACCCCGCGTATCATTGTTCCTCATGATGAGGAACTGAAATATTACATCCTCTATGATGTATATGACACCGCTATTAGGGGTCATCTCGGTCGTGAAAAGACCTACGGCTTAGTTAGCCAGAGGTGTTGGTGGCCAAAATCTATAAATGGGTAAGCATTTATGTGCGCACATGTGAGCCGTGCCAACGGGTCAAACCCTCGGCACATGTGACTGCGCCGCTGGATAGTTTTCCTGTAACCTCTGGCTGTTGGTAGTCCATCCGCATGGACTTTGTGTTTGGCCTATCGAAGGATTCGGATGGCAACACAGGTATTGTGGTCTTTGTCGAACGTTTGAGCAAAATGGCTCACTTAGCGACTGTGCCGGATTCGATTGGTGGCGAAGTTAAAGCTTTGATGTTTGTTGAACGCGTGTTTCGACAACACGTACTGCAACTGGCAATTGTCTCTGACCGCGATACCCGTTTTACGGGCAAGTTCTGGAAGGCCATCTTCAAGGTGCTCGACACCAGATTAGACATATCTACAGTGGATCATCCGCAGACCGATGGTCAGACTGAGCGTGTCAATCGCGTCCTCGGTGACGTCTTACGCAGCGTGTGCGCTGAGACGCCTCGGCGTTGGAGCTCAATGCTCCCCATTGTTGAGTTCGCTATGAACAATGCCGTCCATGCCTCGACCGGCTATACTCAGTTCTACGTGAACGGCCTCACACACACACCCGCGCGTCCCGTTAACGCTACCACTACGTGGCTCAGGGATTGATGGGGAGAGGTAGCCGATCGTCTTGCTGATGTCGGCCCTTCTACTGTTCAAAAACAGATTAGCGCGTTTCTAACAATGCGATTGAAAGTCTTACGACATGTGCGTGACGCAATGGCTGGTAGCCAAGACAAACAGAAGGAACAAGCGGATGCTAAAGGTAGAAGCTGTATTGAAAGTTATGAGATCGGTGACCAAGTCTTACTAAACGCTAAGAACCTACCTACAAATGTAGTGTCTGCTGCTTAAGACTAAGCTGCGTCCTCGCTTCATTGGACCATTTACGGTAGTGGCCAAGAAGGGTCTTGCATATACGCTCACCTTACCGCGCAAATCGCGTACACACCCCGTGTTTTACGTTGGCCTCCTTAAGCCGTATCGGGATCCGTCCCAGGTTGATCGGGAGGCGCTTGCGCCACGGAAGTTGACTTTTCCACAGGCTGCTGCATCCGAATCAGGAGGTCATGTTGCACCTCCATTAGTTTCTGACTCGTTTCAAACGTCGACAAGCGAGCTTGCACCGCGTCAAGCGTGTGCTGGGTCTGACCCAAAGTCTCGCGAAGACTGTTCACCTCGTGAACAAAAGCATCAGGGGCTGCAGCCGACACACCGATCGCCCCCGGCATTGCTTGACCAGCAAGGGAACCTCCGGTTTCATGTGGAGAAGGTACTTCAACGACGTCGTCGTCATGGCCAATACAAGTATCTGGTGATGTGGCGGAGATACCCTGAGTCTGAGAACTCATAGGGGTACGAGATACCCCTTCGGCAAGATTGCCCAGATGCCGTGGATGTTTTTGAGCACCACGGTCAGGTTCAACTTGCGACCCCTCACGCTTCTCACCAGTAATAGGAGCAGCAGGTGGGTCCACGACCGAAGCCCGATGTGGACTCGCAATCATCGGCACAGCCGCAGCGTATCGCGTGCGGAACATCGCCCACAACTGGACTTTGGCCCTCAGCTTGTCGAAGTCATAACGGAGTTTCCGCTCCGTACATCAGCCTTGTCGGCGCTTGCTCTCAAAGCATTAATACTTCTCAAGCGCCGTGCTTTATGCACCCAGAGGCCAACTCCCCTACGTCTAGGAGTATGGGGATACTCCTAGTCAGTGGAACCGGTACACCATGACCTTGGTCTAAAAGCCTTGCCTTGTATTGACTTGGCGTCATAACATACGGCATCAGGTATTGCTAACGCAATAATCTGCCTGCTTCAACCTCTTCAGGTGTATTGGCTGCCGGACCGATGGTCCACGATGCCAAAGACTGGCCAGTCGTTTGTCGGAGACGTTCCTCCAAACTGAGAGGTGTAAAAAAAATCTTAGCATGACTTTCGAGTGTCGCCATGATCTGAGGTCTGCGCTGAGCGCTCTGCCGTTGTCGGAGCACCTGCTCCTGCTCCTCTTCGTGTGGGTTCGTGATGATTGCCGACCCCATACCGGGTGTCGTATGCAGCGCTGTTAGCGCATCTCCAGCCCTACGTTCAGGGAACGTATTGGGTGCCTGTCTCGACATGCCGTCTTGCATGAGTGTGCTGACGTTGGGCTTGACATCGCTGTCATAGTCCAGTTCCTCCTCCTCAATGCCGAGGAGGTCGGAAAAGGCCGAAGACTCGTTTGGCGTTGCCATGTCTGACGCGTTGAACAAATCGTGAGGTTTATTGTTCGCCAATGACCTCGATGAGGTAATTATTCGATTGACGTTATTTGGTAACGTCAGTCTGGTGGGGGAGGCTGTAACGGGGTCACGACTGTTACCGCCCTAAAAGGATACATTGTATATGTGATGTACAATCCCAAGTTTTATCTGTGATAGTTGATGTGGTTGATAACCTCCGTCATCCATTGATGACAGATTGATATACCATCCATCAGTCTTTAATATACCTAAAATTACTATGCGAATTAGTTTAACCTTAGTATCAGGTAGTTGAATGAGGTTTATTACGGATAAAACTAAGATATAAAAGTTCAGTTCCCCTTTTGATCTTTAAGGGACACGTGTCTAGTTTAGACGTCCATAGATCGCTAAGAGCAAAGAGCCAGCTTGTGGCGTATACTCTAGAGCACATTGTGCGTACGATTCTTAGAGTCGTAGTTAGTCCCCTGAACCAGGACTAGAAGCTTTACGAGCTTAAAGACTCTTTGTTAACGAGTTCTAAGAACTAAAAGACTCTTTAAACTAATAGGAACTTACTTCCGTAGAACTAAGTGACTTCTAGAGTCGTAAGTCTTCCTCTGAATAAGAGCTGTGTAGCTCCACTACATAGAGTCTGCAATTTTATGTGTCATGATCGATGCACGTAATCGAGATGCTGGAGCAAGAACTAAGTAGATCACCAGTTCAAACTGGCTTTACCCGCTGTCTACCCCGGGCCACCCCTTGGAAGTAGAATCTTCTCCTAGGAACTACAAGAGATCTTGCACATAGGTAATCAGCCATGTAAATAGACTATCTGACCACCACTACTTGGAGCTACCCTTAAGCACAGATAGTCTTTGAGACAAAGGTATCTAATTCGTCCCATCCTATGGCAGTAGTACTAGTACAGGAAACTGCCTTCTTTTTTTATAAGCCAATCACCGATAATACTATATGGATACTGGTATGGAAGGTGTGAGGATAGCAAAAAGTGGGTGTGCGAATAACCATTCCCTAAAAGGGGAGTTTGGATGTATTTGGCCTGGGCCAAACGTGCGCCCCGAACCTTTATTACGTAGAAGAGAATATTGTTTTAAAGGATCTTAAACAAATCGGAAACTCCACTGTAGTATTTGTATGTGTGTAATGACTAGGGCTCCGTCCCGCAACGTCCCATTCCGCGGGATCCCGCATCCCGTCCTGCGCGGGACGGGACGCAGGATGAGCCGGTCCCATCCCGCGCGTCCTGCACATCCCGGATTCTATAATTATCTTAGTATATAATGTCGAGATTCTATTAATTTTCTACGATCATAAAATCCTATGGGAATCAAGAGAGCGTAAACTGAAAGTGTCATCTATTTTATATATATATATTGTTAAATTCAGTATTCATTGTCATTTTTGACCTTTCTGCCCAGGCATGCATCCAGGCATCATAGATGCTTGTAAAGAGGATTTGGTTGTCCCTAGCGACGATCCGATGGACATCCTTAGCCTAATGGGGCCTCGTGACTTCAATCTATTGTGAAGGTGAGTTTCTTTTAGAAATATCCCGATTGCTCAAAAGCCTCGCCAAGAGGTTGGACTATTCCACCAAACGTCAAAGTCGCCTATGAGCAATCGCAATAGCTTAGAAATTTTGGCCAAAACCATACTTCAAGACGTCGCTTCTCACTAAAACTCTACTGCATTGATGTTGATACATGTGGTAAATCTTAGTAATGTCGTTACCACCACGTTTAAAAAAGAGCCTTTCTTGGATGAGTCTGTCATCAGCAGCACCGATCAGGATCGAGTGGATAAGGCATTGAGCTTCTACCCTTGTTGTAGCAGGTAAGCATAGATCACTTAGAGAAGAATTTTACCGTTTAACTACATTCCTCATTCATTATTACCCTCAATGCATATGGATGCGATAATGTGTCTACAGATCTGGTTATTACGAAATATATGTAGTGTAAAATGTTCAATGATCTCGTCCCGCGGTATCCTGCGTCCCATCCCGTCTTGTGCAGAATGGGACGCGGGATTGGCCAATCCCGCCCCATCCTGCGCGGGACGGAGCCCTAGTTATGACCATCCACTCCCCCACGTTCTTTTTCCACAGCTGCTCCCTTCCCAGCTGACTCGCAAATCGAGCCGGACACACCTACGAATTCCATCGTCAGTTGATAGTTTCTCAAACCAACAGCGGGATATCTCACCATGTCCACCACGCCGCAGTCTTCTGTCCTGGCCCCAGTAGCATCCACCATTGCTCCCACGACCGACCCAAAACCTTCCAAGAGCTCATCACCTCCTGAAAATCTCACCTCGGTATCCTCACTCCTGGCCGAGTTACAGCTGAATCGAGTCGTTCCAACCTTGTGGTGCGTCAATAGCCACAAACCCGCTCGGTTCGTCCTCACGCCTTCGCATTGCGTGGTTGAAAGTGTCCACAATAATAAGAACGAGACAATTAAGTTATTTTGGGAAGACGTCTTGGGGGCCCACGTGCGCTCATCGGACGGCAAGCACATTCAAGAGTCTGTTGATCTAGTGACGGACCCCGATGCCTCGTTCTTTTTGACCGTAAGCGCCTGCACCTTCCAGAGACCCAAGCCAAAGACATTGAAGAAGCGAAAGGCTGTCGAACTTTTATTCCAATTTACCGGAAAGCAGCTCCAGCAGGTGCGCAGACTCCAGCAGCTCATGAACTTTCTGGCGGACCCAAGGAACCGGGAGATGGGGCAGAAGGTGGAGAGTTTGGACGACTTGGAGATTAGGGAGCAATCTCCACGGAAGTATCTCGTGCTTGTGAATCCCGTCAGTGGACCAGGTAGCGGAATAACTGATATTAAGGGAGAAGCAGAGGGTTTATTTTCTGATGCTTTTGTTGATGTGGTGCGTTCTGTAGGACGTGCACTGCAGATTTACGAGAGCAAGGTGGCACCAATCTTCGAGTATGCCAATGTGAAGACGGAAGTCAAGGTCATGGACCATGCGCAGCATGCGACTGAAGTTGTCATGGCGATGCCGTTGGGTGTCTACGACTGTGTCGTGGCGGTGGGTGGAGACGGCAGTCTATACGAGAGTACGTGATTGTTAATATTTGTTTGTCTTGCTGGGGCGGGTCTTAAGTTGTTTTTTGGGTCGCTTTTGCAGTTGTACAGGGTTTGATGAAGCGGGCAGACTGGAACCGAGCAATTCGACAGCCGATTGGTGTCATTCCTGGTGGGTCAGGAAACGGACTGTCGCATTCTATCTGCCATCGAAGCGGTGAGGAGGGCAAGCCGGTGAACGCGGCGTATATCTTGGCTAAGGGTATGCCGCATGATCTGGATATCTCGTCAGTGCGCAATGGCAAAGAGACGACGTACTCGTTCTTATCGCTAGGATGGGCTTCCATTGCTGATGTCGACATTGGATCAGAAAATCTGCGTATGCTAGGCGGGCTGCGGTTCACTGTAGCCTTCGTCAACCAGTTGGTGTTCCAAAGGCCTGAGTATCCGGGCAAAATCTGGTACCTCGAAGAGGGTGAGGACGAAAATCCTCCGCTGTACTTCGAGACGCACGATCCCGAGTCGATGGATCGGCCCAAGATGAACTTGATTCGCGAAGAAGGTCAAGGTCTGCCTGACAATCTACACCAACAGCCTGGTGGAGCAGGCTTAGCGACAGCGGACGAGAAGCCTGGCAAGGGTGGTATATGGAAAGAATTGGGCAGTCATTTCCGCGTTGTGTGGGCGATGAACGTATCACACGCGGCTTCCGACGCGTACCTTGCTCCCAGCGCAGAGTTAGACGACGGCTTTAACTACATCACGTTTATGGATGGCTCACATCCACGCAAGAATCTACTTTCTATGATGTTAGCCATTAAATCGGGCGAGCACGTGGACAAGAAGGGCGTGCAGCAAGTGCGGACACGAGCTTTCAAGGTCATGCCAGATCGGGCTGACGATCTCATGTGTGTTGACGGCGAGTTGATGGATGGTCCATACCTCGAGGCAGAAGTTCACCGTGGTTTGGCTTGCATCATAGCCATTCCTCGCCGCTAGAGCGAGAGCAAGAAGTAGCGGAACCAATCAGTGACCGAAATGGAGTCGATGTGAGTGGACACCAGGCTTGTGTTCACCCACATCGCCTTGATTGACTTGCAGCTCGGTGACACGGTGTAGAGTTGTGTATTTTTTTTGCAACGAGGACGGGTCATAAGGCTCGCACCAAGTAGTTACCGTTTGATCGACAATGGAAACTTCGCCTAACTGATCGGTCGGGAATATAGCTTTTCGCACTCATTTTAACACCTATCTCCCAGTCGCCAAGTAATTTGGAAAGCTGTCATAAGTTTTTCAGCATAGAAAGATAACATGTATTTGCGATGAACTTACCCTTGTTCGAGTACATTAAAACATTTGCTATTCTTATTGTGCAGTCTCTTCTTACGCCTTCGATGACTAACAGGATACTGTATCATGGTTCGAAGCTGCCCGATCTGATGATAACAACTTTAGCACTGACGGTAAAATCGACTTGATATCAAGCTCAGTGCCAGTACATGAGCTGCCTCTTGCAACAAGGCTTTTTACTTTGCAGAAGGTGGAAAGCGTAAAGTATAAGGATGGTAAGTAGGCGACCGTTATAGCCGCGCAACAAGAAGAAGTAAAGAAACGGTAAATACGTAACTGACGGGATTTTACGAACCAGAGAAAAATCGAGGGACATCGAGTGTATATCAAAGGTGAAAGAAGCGCTTTCGGTGGCGAGGGGATTGCCGAGATACACGTGCTTTCGTTGTCGACGGGTAATGTACATTACTTACATTTGCTCTGTCCAGCAACAGGAAGCAAGGGTGATAACAACTGATGTCGTCACAAAAAGGCAGTGCTTGGTTAAGAAAAAGGGAAGTAAATCAGCCTTGGACGATCTATAGGGAACAACTTGATTGAGTTCTGTCTTCTTGGAGCCGAATGTCGGTTTTCGCCTTGGCCGACCAACTCGAGGGCTACATGGAAAACTGGAATTGAACTAACGATACGAACTGACAATCAGATTGAAGTGAACTGACTGATACATAGGGTCATGCGGTATGCTCTTCTTTGTGTGTTTTTTCTGCTGCTTTAAAGTATGAAGCGATTGAGCGATTTCCACAGCATCTCGCAGATCTCCAAAACTTTGCTCACATGTTGGAATTTGACTGACCTTTGCCATTGCATCAGTAATTGTTCATCCGTTCCGTTTCACCTGCTTTACGATTTGACTACGTGCTTTGCACTAGGTACGAACGAATTTGCTGCTCGAAGAACTTGTCGTAGTGCGGTACGTGATGACTCGGACGCTATCCTTCGTCTAGCTGAAGAAAGCTTTTTTTACTCAATCGAATCCAAACAAACTACTGCACCACAAGCCGACTTAAACTATCCTTGGATCTCTTCGCGACCGCAGTATCGTTTGTCAAGAGTGGGCGTTTAATACCTCACTCGCTTAATTGTCAACTCTAACGGCCTTGGCCTCAACCAATATGTTGAAAATTCACCCGTTTATAATGCTCAGCTTTTGGTTTGTAATGGTCATTGCTTGACACTATCAGACGGTTTTCACCATGTTGATAGCAGGGTCAATCATGACGACAACGTTCGTCGTACTGGTATCAATCCCGTCCTATGACCGATAAGACAGTATATCGAGGTCATCTACCGTGCAGATCCGTAGCTTTACGATATGTAGATGTGTGCTCGTGGTGATGGATGTTGCATTGGAATTGTTGTCGGTTGTTATTCCAACGTGTAATCGGTACAGGCACCGGCGCTGCAGGCTCGGTATCGAACGGAAGGTCGAGTCGAAGGTTGCACAAAAGACCCGAATAATATATGTGTAACAGAAACTTATCTTTGTCTTATACATTTATAGCTGTCCATGAAGTACCCGCCATGCATCACCATTATGACTAGCGCTGAAATCTATGCTATTTCGTACAAACAAGCGTACGCAAAATATCTATCTTGGATATGTCGTCAGACCGATGAAGGCTATCCGAGCTGATCATTCGTGCTTGTTCCTGTATTTCTTTTAAACAACGTCGTGCCGAGCATATTGCTGCTGGTTACGTGTGTATAGTCGAGTAGCATTGTTGCCGGGCATGTTGACTGATTAAGCATATCACATGAGCCCGTAGTTTTGTCTGCACTCGCAAGCTCTTTAGTGCCTGCTGGGCTTCCAACTTGAACTCATGATGCTAATCTTAAGTAATTTGTAACTCGGCCATGCTCGAAGGATCGAGTTCAAATTCTCATGCTGGTAATCCTAAGCGGTACTGGCGGTGGCGACTGACGTAGTTCTGTGCTGTCAAAGCTGTCTTGTAGCTAGAGTTAATACGTCTGGGTCGTTAAACCTAGTCGTACTAGACAGAGATGGGTGTTTCAAATCGCCGTAAGTGTAAGAGACGACAATCACATGTCGTGCTGGCATCGTCCTTATTGTGTGGTTCCCGGAAGTGTGCTTTGCTTCTTGAAGAGGCAGAGCTGGTGAGCAATAAAGTGGTAGTTGTAGATTACGATCACCATGTGGGGTGCTTGTAGAAGCTGACATTCTGAGTACCAAGAACACATCCATATTTTACCATGTACACGGACAAAGTGCGAGCACGAAGGCGATACAAGGGTACTAATGACAGAAGGACCTGCAACGTAGAATGAGGAAGCTGATCACCTACCCGACAATTCATTCGCAATTGTTGCAATCGACATGAGTCACTTGAACTGCCGCGCTGTTATCCTCCAATTCAGGACGCCTACCCCGTACATTGTTAGTGCCACTTGCTGTTCATCCTGTTTTTTACGTCGTCGTTTTATGCCGCACTGAAGATTATTCAGTATCCATGTAGACGGCTACGATATGGTCGCCAGGTGGTCTACGCTATGAACGTTCCGACGCTGCTACGGCCACCGTTGCTAGTACGCACAGTACGGTCACTCCTAACTACATTCGACATTTCTAGCAGCTGACCATAATATGTGGGGCTACAAGTCTTTTGTAACTACAGACGTACCTCATCAATTCGTTCTTACTACTGATGTTTTTAAGCATCTCACGCGCACGGCGTGACACACTTTTGCTGTGAGCTAACCGTACATAATTTGATCAAAGATCAGACCAAGCAGCTAGGCGTCGTCCACTCCGTGAATCTAAGAAATGTCCATCATCATACCTGGATGTCAGTCCTGTGAGTATCGACGTTTCAACGGAGCATTAAATTAGATGTGAGAATATGTTGTAAGTTGTAGTCATGCTTCTGGCCACCACCCAACCAGCTTTATGATCAGTTTATTAAAGGTACAGCATAAGCCAATGGTTCGACGACGTATAACTGCGGAAGCCCAAGCAGTACGGCAACCCAGAGAAAACCTCAGCTCTGACGGGAACGCTCTTTCATCTAAGCCACATATCTAGTCACAGAACGATGGCTTGTTCTATAGCTCGACACGTATCAAGTAGTGGAGTGCAGTTCCAAACGACCGGTAGTTCTGGAATTAGTTGCGCGTTGGATCCATGCATTTAATACACAGCTTTTAAAGAAAAGGGTTGTTGGCTTTTACAACATAAAAAACAAAAATGCCGCAAGTCAATGATGAGGATTCTTCGTACATCGCTTGCGACAAAATGCCGTAGTACGAACTCGTTCATATAAACTAGATGACAACCGGCTATACTACATACTCAATGGCGTTGATTTCGCGAGCGTGAGGTATCTGCATTCTTATTCATACTCGCTTTCGAAATCACTTCACAACGAAACCTTATGTCCGATCACTACGTGCTTCCGTCACCGTGGCCGACATCGAACAATATTGCGCTCGTCCAGCAGTGTTTTTGACAAACTCACCTCCCTGCTTTTCCCAAACTCCCGCTGTTGCGCTTACTTTCGAGTCAACCAATGACATGTTGCAGAGCACAAACGAAGCGACACTTCGCTGTAGGAAAGAGTGATATTTCCAGCTCGCACCAGCTCACTTCACTCATGCAGTCGTTGTCAAAGCGTACATCCGTGTCACAAATGCTCACCCTTCGCTCAAAATCTTTTGGCGACAACCGGTAAAGTCTTCTTTGCGCATCATTTCCGTGTCTGATCGAAAAAGACCTGCGACCACGCAGTGACGCACTTCGAGCTACAGCTGCTGCTCCAACCGCACCCTCACTTGCCATCACATCCACGCATTTATCACTCCCAAATGATTCGAGCCAGGATATCGCCATGCGTAAGTCGATACCCGTGTTCATTTGGGGCCATGACTAAGAATGGCGAAGCTGTTGCCATGTCGCAAGGTGCCTTCGATTTTGACATTCATATGATTGCCGGGCAAAGTAAGCGTCACATATGAGCAACACAGGCTGTTCGGCCTCATGTCGAGTCTTCCGGCGTGGTCCCGGCATTACGTACAGAGGTGTCGTCATTGGTTTCGATGTGTGCACACCTACTGGAATCACTGCGTATCAATTCGGTCTGCTCCTGACTTTGCTGTACTTTTTCCAACTCCAACTGCCTGACCCTCTTCAGTAATCCATTGCACTTTTCTTCTGCTGCATTGTAGTAGCGTTGCACAAACATCTGCAGCGCTTCCTTTTCAGCAACTTGGATCACCAAGTCGTCAACCATATCCCTGCACGGCTTGTCATTTTCCTTGAGCAGTTGTCCAGCGCCGTCATACGAGCAGTTGAGCTGCTGCTTTGTCAGAGCTTCATTCTGCTCCTTCAGCTCTGTAACCTTGGTGTCCAATTTGCTTGCACGCTCCTTTTGCTGATACTCCAATTCTTTCACCTCATCAAGCTGCTTCTGCACCACAGTCATCTTCTCTTTCATGTCATTTTTGCAACGACGGAGAGCAGCTGACAAATCTGACTTTTCCTGCTGCAGCTGAGCAACCTGCTTCTCGAGTTGTTTGTTTCGATGCTTAACGTTCTGCAAATCTTTCAGCGCCTGCTCCATCTCCTCCAGCCGCATTGTTTTATCGGACACCGAGTCCATAGCCGAGCTGAACTTTGTGTAAAGGATCTCGAGCTCCTCTTTGCGCTGCTTGCTTTTATCCATCATTTTTTCTGCGGCCACTAGCATCGCAGCCATTGCTGTTTCCTTGGTTTCAGCAGCTGTCAACTTGGCCTGCAGTCTCTTATTTTCATTCTCCTTCTCCATGATCTGTTTTTCAACCTTCGACTCTTTCGTCTGCTGCTGCTCACGCAACTGACGCACTTCCTCCACCAACTTCTGATTCTGTTCTTTCAGGTTCCGACGCTTTTCGTCTCCACGCACCATTCCAACTACCTGGAGCTCCACCTTTTCCTGCCATCGTTTCATATCAGCTTCCATCGTCTCTTTCTCCGCCACCAACATCTCAAACTGTTCGCGCGGCATAAGACGACGCGCATGCATCATCTGTTCCTCATCTGCTCTCAACAGCGACAGCTCCATAGCTTTTTCCTGCTCGACAGCTCGTTTCTGAGCCAACTGCATCTCGAGTTCTACAACCCGATCGTCCTTTAATTGCTTCTCCATTGCTTGAATCTCTTCAGTCCCTCGTGTATCCTCCAGCAGCTCAGAAATGCACCTCTCCACGTCATTTAGCATCCAACGGGCCCACTGAAGCTCCACATCTTTCGTCATGACTTTCCTTTGCAACGCTGCTGTCTCCACACTCGTCACGAGGTCCCGCACGACTTTTGTCACTTCACATGTCTCAATATATTCTGCTTTTGTAGCCAACTCTGAATGCCAAAAATTTAATTTTTGTTGCCATAAGTGGCAGCGCTGAACAAATGTATTCATCTCCGCTAAAGTACGATTTTTCGATTCCAGGACCGTTGAATGGATCTTCATGGCCGCTGCTTCGCTATCGTCCGGCAGACACAGCGACGTGTCACACGGAGACTCGTCGTCATGAGAATTTGAAAGACGGCGGCGCTTTCTCTTGGCAGTGAACGACGGACTTGGGGGAGTCTGGTCGTCGTGGTCCATTTGTGCGGCGGAGGTGTGCCAGTTTTTGTGTCGATTTGACAGGGAATTTGTATGTGGTGGGAATAGACAGAAATAAATGTACACAAGCTGGAGGAAGGCGATGCAATTTTGGGTACGTATTTATTTGGGCATTCTATTGAACCTTTGTGTGAAGTCACGAATAGAGTACCCACGTAACTATTCTGCGTGTTTTAAACGCAGGCTATGGGATGAAATGGGTCGAAAAGTGAGATTCCAGTTTCATGTTACGATTGTTCCAGTCGCCGACTGACGACATCACTATAGACGAAAAAGTGTCGTCCGTGTTACTAAAAAGTCAAATGGAGTATGTGCTCTTTCGTGAGCATATATACTAGGTTGAAGGACTAGTGCTGAAGCTAGGTGCTCATCCTCCATATAATGATATGACTTGCACACTTGACAGCTCCTTTCTCGTCGTGTATTACGACTAGCCATCAACATTGCCAGTAACCTGTATAACCAACAACAAATAGATGGGTCTCGTCGAGCGCTATGGGTCCATGTCTGTCTCAGAATATAAAGATCTCTTAAGAATCGCTGTGTCCCACCCATGCGGATGCGGGACTCCCTCGCTGGATACTAAAGCAAGGATACTGCCAGCTCGCGCCTACAGCCGCATCCCGACTCCTGCAGCGTTCGATCCGTATGCTTTACCAGGGACACGTGGTGATCATTACAAAAAGCGCGAATGTCGTGTTGAATGAGTTCTCCACCAGTACTTGTAAACAAGGGAAGGACATTGACGCGTTTGATGTCATGAGTGCCCCATTACCACACGATTGACGCTTATTTGCTACAAGAGCAATGTTAGCAAGGGTAACAAAGCCAGGTTAAAGGGTAGAGTAGTCGTTCGATCAAGAGTGGCCAGCGATATTCTACTTCATCATTAGCTGACAATACCTACAGAATCATTTGAACAGCTTGTGACAACATATAAATCCACGCTTTACGCAGTCAATATCGGATCTACTCATTGCAATCCGATTGCAGATATACAGTGATTGCCTCACGAAAAGATGGCATGGAAGTCGTGGCAGGACTGTAGTACTTGTCCCCAGCTGAGCCGAGGTTTGATCTTTCGCTATGTTTGCATATTCGATTGAGAACGCACAGTGTTGCAAGGTCGTTGGTTGCGTACGTACATTTATGGTTATCATGATAGCTATAAAGCTACAAGAAGGTCTCCGGGGCAAATCCTATCACAAAAGTGTTAGCCAAAGAGCGGACCCTATTTTTTAGTACCGAAGGCAATGAAAGGGCCAATATCGATCAAAAGCATTAGTGCCGCTCAAAATTGTACCGATAAAAGTTGACTTTCTTTGCTGAGTAAATTCGTAGACCGTCGTCGCCTCGAGATCGTCAACATCATATGCCCTGGCCTACCTACAAAATTCAACCCACTCCTGCACCCTAACGGGTGTCATACATTCTTCTTTTATCGCTCGGCGGTCGAACGCCACTAACAGACAAAACTATTCTCGAAAATGTTATGAAAATGAAATTATTGTAGGGCAACAAATATTTAGAAAACGTTAGTGCACTTACACGCCTACATTGTTATAATAACTGGCGAGTCCTGAGATGCGATTGCTCTGTGTGCGCCATTACTACAACGAAGGCGGTCCGAGGGCGTTACCCGTCACGTTAGAACGCATACCGCTATATGTTACTCATCTATGTGACTGGCTGTTTTTTTTTTTTTTTTTGGTGCGTTTTGTGTTCTTAATTTCTTTTTGTTTTTTTCCGAGCCATTTCTTGCATCTAGCGAGATAGTTTTCGAAAACTTGTTTCAATTTGATGTCTTCAGGGACACGATGGGTCATTTCCATGCCTAATATACGAGACAAGTCGTTATAGGTGATGCCAAGCTTGAACACTTCTGCAAACGGCATATTTCTCGCTACGAGAGATACAACGACCTTGCGTTTTCTAATGTCGTTGAGAGCCTCCTTCACAGCCCGAAGTTTTTTCGAGACCGTCGGCAACATGGTTGCGATCCACTCCTTCAACCACGTCGCTCGCCCCGGTTTTACTGGTTCCAGGAATGGATTTTTCATCGGTCTTGAGGCGAGGATGGACTTGAAACGGGTGGAACCGTACATGAGTTGCGCCAGCAGCGTCACTAATCCCCTGTCTTCCCCAGCGGCTTCGTATTTGGTATCGTCAGTCGTCCGAGACTTACGTAAGACACTTGCTTCCGTCTGAGTAGCTGGACCCGGGTTCGGCGTCGTCAAGTTGATCAGCTTTTCATCAGCTGGATCTGAAGGAGTGCCACGACTAGCAGGCACGGCGAGCGCGAGCACGAAAAGACGGAGGCACCTGGTCATTGCAGCAGGCGGGTGGTAGGTGCGATTTAATGGCAATAAAGAGATTGGCAATTATGAGGCCTGACGGTGCGCACGTGAGGAGGCGATGTTAGACTGGGCGGCGCGCACGATGGAAATTTTGGAAATGAGGACGTCAAGTGGGTCTCATTCAAGTGGTGGTTGGCCACTTCAGCTATGGCGTCACTATGAAACGAATCTGACGTGGATAGACTCTCGTACTATGTACATAGATGGAAGGCTCAAGTTTACAGAAACGGGTGTGGACCACGTTACACATGATGTCCTTTCATAGCCAGTCCGTGTGAGCAAGCTCACATTTTAAAATAGATGGTGAAAGCGTACTGTAAAGCACTCTCGTTTCCGATTCAGAAACTTGTTGTACGAGGTACGTACTTATGGAGGATGATTTATCCGGGAGTAAGTCGCAATACCGGCACAACCAGATACAAAAGTCGCAATACCGGCACCAACCAGATGCAAAACCAGCACCACTTCAGCACGGAATTAATGTGTACCACCCTAAAACATGTCTTTTTCCTTCCATTCCTCAATCCGCAGTTAGCCACTCGTGACAGGCCGCCCCCTCCCACTCCATCTCAAGACCACCCACCTTTGACGGAGATCGCCCATTGCTCGGCCCCGAACTGCGCGGCGAGGGGGGTCTCGTGCAGGCCTCTTGCGCATGTCGAGCGATATGTAAAAGGAAAGACAGGAGGGCAACGAATAAAAAAGGACGGTAAGCCATCGATATGTTGTCTAACTTGGATGTTAACGCTGACAACCGTAACATGTGACTGTGCGATATTCGTGATTGATCAGGCTTCAAGCCATGCGCTATTCGATTTAACGTGTCGAAGCCGAAGGTACCGCAGTTTTGAGACCTTACTGATGTGTTAGGCTATCGATACTGTTCCTACTCTATATTATTGACGTATTGACGTGGGTATAAGTGTTGTGTGTGTCGTGTATTTGCTTATGTCGATTACTGTTACTTTCGTATCGTAGGGATAAAGCTACGGTGAGTCACGTGTCCTCGCCCCCCTTAGACAGTCGTGCTAGCGCGTTCGATGGGCCGTGGAAGTGGTAAATAAGACCACACACCACGCGTCGATGCTGCAGCGACGGTGCACTAGGAGCAGTGAGCGTCTCGCATGGTCTGTACGTACCAATTCGTAGGTACAAACGCAGTGTTATTGTACAGCAGCATAGCATGGCCATTTCGATGGGACCGCCGGCATGATTAGCAGTATACAATTACCGGACATGATTGAGTACCGAGTTTGTCATCCAGGCTTAGGCAACGACATGCATCGAGCAGCGATTAACTGTTTAATACACACAAGAACCTCTCTTTCCAATGTTGTAACCAAAAAAAATACGATGTCGCGAGGAGGTATAAACCGCAGCTCTAGTTAGGGAACATGGAAATAGATTGTTGCTCGCGGGTTTCGTTCGGAAGGGTATCGGGCACGGCAGTCGTGAGAAATGGCAACGACATCAATAAATCATACACATTACGTAAGTAAATTTTTCGCAGCGACCATTCCGATTTAATGGACAGCAGTGGCACTGAACTGCGCCTAAATCGATCACTGACCTTTTGGCGGACATCTCAATGCAATAATAGTATTTATCCTCTGTCAAATTTACACTAGACACCTGGAATTTTAAATTAATTATTCACGGGACCTTAAATAGCGTGGTACACATTAACTCCGTGCTGAAGTAGTGCTGGTTTTGCGACTGATGCCGGTATTGCGACTTTTGTATCTGGTTGGTGCCGGTATTGCGACTTACTCTTTATCCGGTGCTTCTCGCTTGCACAGACGAGCGAAGGGTAACTCTACGTACGCTTACATTTTTTGCTAAATATACTGGGAGACTTGAATACACTACATATTTTTATTAAGTAAATTATTTACTAATAAATAAATTAATTGATCTGAAAAATAATATGAAATCGATAAAAAGGTAAAAAAGAGTAATTAAAAAATTAAAAAATTTACCTCAAATAAATGTAATTGTAAATAAGTAACTATTTTATTTTGTTTCATATATTTTTTTAAACTCAAATTGAAGCTACTCGTAAAATAATTATTCGAAAAATGAAACGGTTAGGATTTCTTTGGATTCGAGTTTTTCCAGATATTGCCATTATCTCAAAACCAACTGAAAATCGTATGGGTAAAGGAAAAGGCGCCTTTTCATGTTGGGTTGCTAAACAACTTTCTAGAAATTCATTAAAAGCTATTTTTAATGTAAATTCTTATAATTTTTTTTAATTTAAATTAAAACAATCTTAACTTAATTGGTAGAGTATTAGCCTTCTAAGCTTTAATACACTAACATTTTTGCCCAAATACACTAAGATTTTTGCCTGAATACACTTACTTTTTTGGCTTTTTTTGCTTTGCCCATCCCAATCTGTACCGGCTATCCATTAGGCCTAATTTTTGTATGACCGACAGTGGTTACGCGAAGGGCCATGGTTTTCGACCGTTCCTTCTTCATTAACTCTCATCATTCTCACTATGATTTTGAGCCCTTCCAAGACCGTAACACTACAAAAGTGTTGGTTGCGTCGAGCCCCATGATCGGGCATCGGCCATGCACCCGACGAAAGTGTAAATCGACGTGTCATTGAACGAAGGTCGTGGTGGCCACCACCTTCAATTTAATAACAAGAACAGAAGCAGTATACAACGCGAGATAAAGCAATTCGACGCAAAGGCCGTCCGGGTGCATTTGGCTGAAGCTGCTTACGTGGACGAATGTGCAAGCTTGACGCTTTCGAGTTTAATATGAGCAAGTAAGGTTGCTTTTTATTTTTGACATGGTATTCTTGCCAAGAGCGGGGCTAGGATATACGATGAAACTAGCTTACAACCTTTTGGATAATGCTGCCCAATTTCCTTTGGGGTTTGTACCTGTCTGAATTTGCTGTATGTTGTAGTACCAGTGTACAGCCATTGTAGTGCTGAGCAATCAATGTTTCAAAAAACCGTACCCATGGTCGTTAACACAGTCGACCTTGGGCGCTATCTCTACGTTGACGGATAGATGAACGATGGCGAGGGTGAACGTGTTGATCTCGATTCCAATCACGTTCACCACCACGAGGGCTCGAGATCGTGGCCGCTCGCTTAACCACTATTGGCCATGCAATAATTAGGTTTAATGGATAGCCGGCACAGTTTGGGATGGGCAAAGCAAAAAAGGACGAAATGTAAGTGTATTCAGGCAAAAATCTTAGTGTATTTAAAGTCTCCCAAATATACCTACATGCTTCATTAGCTATCCATTAAGCTTAAATAAACTAATTCGATTAATGCTGAGTAAACATCCACGATTTAACAATAGAACAGGCATAATTTGGCAAGAGAACATCCATTTTACTCAAACCCCCCCGTTGTTTTTACATTACACTACCTTCTTCATATCACAAAATTCACATTATGATATTTTATTGTCTTACTTTTTTCAGTTAGGAGGATTGTCCATTACCGACTGCGCGAGAGCATGCCGACAGCATGATCGTGGATTCGGCACCAAAACGGATGAAGGCGAAACTATCGTGGCTTGGTAAGCCTCCGCATTCGTTCTCCCGCACAGAGCCTTTGAGTTAGCAAATTGGAAGAGTTGTGGACATCACTTGCTCTCGTAATGACGTTCATCTCCTTTAATTGGTTCAGTATAACCTGAAAGAGAGAAAAATAGGTACCGCTTATGTATTTTTACATTATCACATACGCGCATGTTACTGTACAGCAGCTATAAATTGATGCATCTGGACAAACGTGGCCTTCTTATTGTCTCCTTCTCGTGACACAAGCCACACCGCCAGCAACATCTTGATATTGTTTATGGGTCGAATGTGTTTAAAGCGGCAGTTGTATGAAAAGTGTCGAACGGGCTCAAGTTCTGGCAAGTTCTTGTCAAAGATGATCGCGATCTCACACAAACTGCTAATCGTATTAGTTCGCGGTACAGCAACGACATTAACCGTTTGTAAAATTACTGATACTCTTTTCCTTGCAAGCAACTAAGAAGAATGCGCTTGATGCCACGTGATCTTGTGCAGACAAATGCTGGCAGAAAAAACTTGGCGCATATCGTACTGCTTGACGGTACGGACATCTTCCTCTTGACTTTCGAATGGCCCGACTGAGTGGGGGTCTTCACAACTCCATGATGGAGAGGGGGCGAAAGAATTGATAGAGTCAGTAGTGTCTTCATCGGTGTATGCAGCATCACTAATGGCGGCATCAAGACTAGTGGAGGATACCGACAAAGGAGCGATTGAAGGATCAACATCGTGAGCTGCACCACCAGGGGTGGAGATGTGATGGCTCATCGTCATGTAGACGATAAAGTTACGAAGGCGGAAAGAGAGGCCTGCCTGAGGCTTAATAGTGGACGTTCTCTTGTTCAATAGTGGATGTTGTCTCAATTGATTTAGTTTATCTAAGTTAAATGGATAGCACACGAAGCATGTAGGTTGTATTTGGCGAACAATGTAGGTCCATTCAGAGTTACGCAGTACCTAGCAACGAGTGTACGTGTATTTAGAGTAGCCCATGATACTGCGACTTCCCTGTTATGATTGTACATACGCGTCTATCGGCCACGAGGACTAAAGAACTTTAGGGTAGGTTCGTGGTGGCGCTCGCCAAAAGTTGTCGTCCAAAATGGCAACATTGATACCGATCAAGCTCTTGTGAACTTCTTTCCGATAATATTGGTGCGTTGGTAAGGGCAAATGTCGCAATGCGACGGTAGTTGAGGTGCAAGCACACACCAACCTTGGCTTCTCAGCAATCACTTTTCCCGATCACCAATGATGCGCTGCCCCTTCAGCAGCTCATCTGCACTGTCCTTTACTGCACGCAAAAAATTGCGCGTCATGAACCCCTGAGCCCTTGCCATGAGCTGCATGTTGCCTTAAATCCTATGACGTAAGCGATCGTCTCCGTTAGGCCACCGTATGTGTATCCGCTTGCATCAAATACTACTTCGTGGATAGAGCACCATGCTGTCAATACAGCAATATGGGCTCATTCTCATCGACAAGTGCTTTGTGCAGTACTCATGGGCTACCTGCAACTTATTAACACCGACAAGAATACCGTCCCATGTCTCATCATTTGTGTCTTGTGCGATTACCAACGAAGCGCTTGTCATTCGTGTAACGGGCAGTCTTCCATTTATTTTTCATTACCAGCCACGTTCTAACAACGTCGTGCGTTGTCAGAAAAGCACGGCAAGCACGGAAATAAAATTCATGGTTGCCAACTGTTCGGCGCGGGGCTTTACGGTCCGATAATTCACGACAACGTCGCTACTGTAGCCACGAACGCACTTGGACATGACTGTCACTTTAATATGCTCTTGTATATTAGCAATAGTCGATTTAGTAGAGTGATCGTAACATTGGCACAAAGGCTTGGTGATATCGCCCTCATCCGGCTCATCGTTTCGCGAAGGTGTGACAAAAGAGACGTTCCTATTGGTATCTCTTCAGTCACCGTTTCCGCCGTCATGTTTGGCTCGCCGTAAGATGCAGTGAAAATGTCGTTTAAGAACGCAACATGGATTATCATCGGCGGACAGTGACCTCGCAAGAGCATGATTTTACAACATATGACTTCATCACGGCTTCCTGCTTCAATACGCTTTCGTTGTGTCTCGATCCAGTATATATATATCGGTGACTGCAGCTTAGACTATTCTGCGTATACGCGTGCAAAACGCACGACACGGTAGCAACAAAGTGATTAAGAGCCATGAAGCTAGTAATAAAACGATTGCGATAGTGAGACCGTCGCGCAGAACAAGGATTAGACGAGAGACAACGATATGGTGTACTTGATTCGGAGGACGAGTAGTTTCCATCGACAAGATAGTGAAGTCAAAATGATCCTACCTCCCTAAATTGTGCGATAGGAGGGATCGGAATACAGAGGGTCTGTTTATGTAGGCAATTGACTATTCCCCGGCAAATGCACTAGCAACTGTCGGCTGTTAACGTTTACCTGCACGCTCACGCACGCGAAGTAGGCACCAGGAGGTCTTACCACGATATTCAAGAGTATACATCGAAAGGAACATCAGGCCATAAGAAAACCCGTGCGGCCATCTATACAATGGTCACATCGGAGAAGTTACCGAAGAATAAGCCTTTCGCCGCTAAATTACAGCATTTGTCATGCTTTAGCTGCTCGAGGATATGCGTACCACCACAGATATCCGCAAGTGCTGGTAATGCCTGCTGACTTAGAAGCTGTTGGCAAGCAGAATATTAGACGCTGTTGGCTCCTATTGTGAAAGCATGTGCAAGAATTTAAAGTTGCTAGCATGCACGGCCCAGCAGCTAAACACATGATGCAGATTTGTGCAAGATTCGTGGGCGTCGAGTGATAATGGCAAAATAGACAATAAAAAAGGAATAGAAGTTTCATACTCGTCTGTTCGCGAGTTAATGTGTTCTAAATTTCCAATAATTCCTGAGTCAGGATATGGGCGCCGGGTGGGGCAACGTATTGTGGCTTGCCCAGTACTTTAAGACGCTCGCAGCTGGAGATGTTGGTTTTTTATAACCCACTGTATTTTACTCAGCCCACATATGTACTTGTCAGCTAAGGCTTCAATAACTCGTAATGCGCTTACATTCTGTTCCGGCTGCCGTGGCATCGTTGAGGTAATGTTTTGCAAGCAGAAATTAGACGCTTAGGTATCGGTGGAGCTTGGCGATTGGCGTAGTGATCTAAGTTTTGGGTATACCCAGATACCCTAAGCTCTCACCAGTCCCGTGTCTGATTAAATGCCAAAAACACGCTTGCATTTGGTCAACCCCAAACATGTGCACAGCAGTCTCTCTTTGCAGTCCATGAGTTTTTTTTAACTTCTGACAACCACGCAGTCGGTATTGTACAAGTTAGCTACTCGGTTGCTATGCGAAAGAATGTCATCACCAAATTATTATTGAGCTTGTTGGCGTGATTTCGCACTTAGACAGGACTGTGATTGCCTACTGCAGCATTTTCCATCGATACCGTGGTAGCTTCCACCTCGAAGCAGGAAAGACAAGTCTGTAATGCTGGATATAATAGAAGTTTATGACATTGAAAAATGCTTGACTTGTTATCGTCTTCCATTCTGAAGCATTGTCTTTTGACTCCGACACACCCCATGGGTACCGATGGAGATATGAGATGTGTGGTAAAATGTAAATGGTATTGGACTTTGCTTTCCCCTATAGCTGTTTCTATAAAAGGACAAGATCTTTACGCCTACTTAATTCCCACATTTGCCGATATACAGTGCTCCCTCCGATAACGTTTCCTTCGATAACTAATAACCCCCACTATTTTATAGGATTGGACGTCTGCTAGGTTCGTTCTGTGGTCGTTCAATGGTCGCTAACTTATAACTAATAGCCATGAAGCAAGATATAAGTTTATAGGTGGAGAATTTGTACCAAATGTGGGGGAGTAAA
This sequence comes from Hyaloperonospora arabidopsidis Emoy2, assembly GCA_000173235.2. Taxonomy (NCBI): domain Eukaryota; phylum Oomycota; class Peronosporomycetes; order Peronosporales; family Peronosporaceae; genus Hyaloperonospora; species Hyaloperonospora arabidopsidis. Next base: position 404,063 of record JH597876.1, read on the forward strand.
CGTATTCAAGCCAAGGAACAAGAGTGGTTTGTACGGCGTTGGCACTGCGAATGTCGTCCTGTAGGCTGAGGAGTAGCTTAGACGTTTAATGGTGAATTTCCTGGGACAGATAAAGTAAGGTTCAGGTACTACCTAAGATGGGAATCTGCTCGCACTCGGTCAATCTGTCTGTAATTGCCTTCTCCTCTGCTTCAGCTCCTTCTTCTCATTCCTTCTCCTCTTACCCTGCGCTCAGAATCTCTTGGTTATTGATCTCTGGCTGAGCTCTCTCGTCCTTTCTAATAGAGTTGATTAGCTCATCAATGGATTTTTAGCCAAAAATTATACCGTTTTCCTAACGAAGAACAACCCCATCAAACGAACAGGATGGCTAAGTGTCTCTGAACTTGAGGCACGATCGGAACAAATTGTTCAAACTAAAGGTGATGACCTGTGTTGATGATCTCTGGGGCTATTATTCTGCTGGTTTTGGGTTGAAATTATTATAGGGATGGAAAAGGAGTGAGTGGTTTTGGATGAGCTTTTAACTCTTTAATCCTTTAATTATTGACTTTACTATAGTGTATCTGGCAAAAAAATAATTTTTCTAACTATTGTTATATTGTATTACTATTTAATGTAATTTAATTGGTATAATTCTCTATGTAACGATGCCACCATAATCCGATAACTAATATCCTCTGCTAACTTATAGAAAATGTGTCCACCGAGGCTAAAAGTTAATAAAGGAAGATCTGTATGCCATTTGCAACTCGTAAAAGATGATTTTACGAAGCCTTAACAGGGTCTGCTTCTCGACGTGTTTTAAATATTTGATTGGGGTTGACCCATTGCCAACGTGACAGTGGGAGACAAACCGCAAGTTCAGGCTCGGCTAATTCTGTTCCGATCAAATTGTTGGGGACGCCAGCAGGATTGTCGTTGTTTAAGAAACGAGTGGCTTGGAAAGACTTCGCTAAGATTCGGATGGGTGAAGACAAAATCTTGTGGTCCCCGAGAGTAAACGCTGAGCAATGTAGATGATAAGGTAGAATCCTGTCAAACTTCGATCGCGTGAGTGGCTTGCCATCGGTACCCTGGATCCATGTATATCGTTCCAGTGAAGATCATTTTCAGAAACAAGCGATATAGCCGCACTTCTGGAATCCCAGTCGACCGTGGTTTTTGAAAACATGTTACGGAAACAGACATCGCATATCCGACCACGGTTTTTTTACAAGACTTTTGAATTTGATTATTTATCCTATAGCTTATCACTTTTCCGTAAAACCGTTTGAAGTACGGAATAGCAAATTCAAAGTACGTACTCGAACCAACCTAAATAGGCGTAGATAATGGGCTAGAAAACGACTCAAGACTGCGATTGGGAAAAGAGAGATGATCGATTAAGAAGGCCTTTAATTCAATGGAAGCATGCTAAGTTTATATGTATAGGCCAATGACTTACACTAAAATCGTAAAAACTTTTACTTAATCTACTCGAATCATCCATCACGACAACTTTAGATGAATCCACCCATTCACCTTCGACTTCTAGCTCAACTGAATGTGTAGCGAACACTAATCTACGAAATCTGATAGGCGCATTGCTACTGCACATGGGACATTTTCGTGACGCTAGGCGATCCCAATTCTGACGAAAGTCCATGGTCTCATTACTGAAAGCCGGCTATCTTCCGACTATTGTTGCAACCTATAGCGCTGTCTTTTTCACGTCGCTGAAGTCAACACGACATCAGTGCTAATTCTGCCAATGACTCATCCGTATACGTGTTGCTTGTCCCTTCTCATTGGAATAACTTCGTGATTATTGTTGATCTTTTGCTGAACATCAGTGGTCTTAGGCAATAATTCTCTTCCTTTTGCCTAGTGGTAGACCTGCCGTCGATGTCGCCAATCCTCTCTCTGGTCTCTGCCGCAACTGCGGTGGTATGATGTTTTGGTCGTACATACGGTCCAACCTACAGCACCGATCCTGCGCTTTAGTTTAGTAAGGCATTGGTGCTCCTGCAAAGCATTGATGCTCATGTAAGACATTGAAACTCGAAGTATTAACACTAACAACATGGTGCAGTCACACTTTGATAGAGACACGCAAGCCTACATCAACATTATTGGTAGTAGTGAAGTGAAAGGGCCGATGGTGAGCGCAGTGGGGCATGGGTGTTGAAATCTTGCCTTTTCGTTATATTTTTTAATGTTACATCTGATACTAAGATAGAAGGCACGGGATCACCTACCTGGTTTGACGGAAATTTCGGAATCTGAATATTCGTGAAGCGGACGGTCGCGCAAAGAAGTAGCAATAATCGCCCACTTCTGTAATCAAGACTTTGACTGCCATGAGGAGAGTGGAGTACGTCAACATGTTGTTGGACAACGTCATCCCTGCTATCGCCGTTAAGATTCAGCGTTGAAGCCAATGCGGAGCCATATACCGACAACAGGACAAAGTGCAACCACAAGTCAAGGAAGATGACCCGCTCGTGAGCGAGGCTGACCGCCAGGTGTGCCTCGACCTCCACGTATTATTCCAGCCTCCTCATGACCCAGACTTTCATGTGCTGGACTTAGGCAATTTGCGGTCTACACGGACGCTGCAGCGTATGACTGCAGCACTATAAGAAGATATGGCAATGCCTGCTACCACATTCAAAGAAGGCTAATCTTCGTCGAAATGGAGGGTTCCTCCGGTCACTCTGTTGCCCCCGGAGCTTGTTCGGAATGTCACGTTCATCCTTTGCCAGATCAAAGTAACACATGTCAAATACCTTTTCCCTTTATTAATTATCTTGGCGAACGGACGAACATTTTGAAACAAAAATCGCTGATTCTGGACACAGACAATGAAATTAGGGAGTACAAAAGATTAATCACTTGCGCTAAGGAAAATGCAGCTTTAGAAAAACATATTCTAATGTAAATTCAGCAAGACTGGTCGAATTTAGAATATTCATCGATTTTTTTGGTTAGATCTAGCTATTTAAGCGTATCCATTACCGATAACAAACAATTAAAACGATCCGACATTTAGTGCATAAAATACGAAGATGTAGGACCGATGCTTACGAAATGTGCCACAACTAATTTCCTTGATTGAAATCTTTTTTACATATGTTTTGTTGGTGTCCTACAATCTAGATAGCGAAAAACTACAGCATACATCGTATATTACTGCGGCGGTCAGGTCTTCAACATTTAGTTGACTTAATGCTCATTTTAACAATGCATGTCCGCCGATGCTGCATAGTTACATGTACTACAGTATATGAATATCATCAGGAAGCATCATTGCTCAGATGTTCAGCAGTCGGAACTCATTGAGGTATAAAATGCATCAACGCAGTACATCTTAGGTGTGGAGCGGTGGAGTCAAGAAAGAACCCAAGAATGAATAACACGTGAATACGTTTCCAATGCATTGTACGCCTGAGAATGGGTGCCAAGACAAAGCAGAAAACGTTGATTTAAAGGCGACTCATTCCACGAAGCCTCAAGCGCCATTCTTGGACACGCCTACTCGTCTGGGTGCTGCTTCTCTAGCGCTTTCTTGATTCGCAACTTCTCGTGCTTAATTTCCGCCATCAGTTGTTCATACATGGTGAGATCACTCTGGTCCTTTTGCGCCTTGAACTTACTCTCCACCTCGCGCAGCGAGTCGAGACGATCTTGCATCTCCTCCCGCGTCAACCGCTTCGGCTCTTTTACTTCGTCTGTGTCCCCTCGGTTCGTCGTGTCCGTATCGAGCGCACCGCAGTTCGTGATCTTGACCATAGCTTTAGGTTTACCTGAGCGCTTTCCGCAGCTCGAGATGATGTCCACGACATCCATCCCTTCCAATACACGTCCAAATACCACGTGCTTCCCGTCCAGCCACGGCGTATCTCCTGTGCAGATAAAGAACTGACTTCCATTGGAATTCGGGCCAGCGTTCGCCATACTTAGGGTGCCAGGACCTCCATGCGGAACACTCAGATCTTCGTCATCGAAGCGACGTCCGTAAACAGACTCGCCTCCACGCCCATTGTGCTGAGTAAAATCTCCACCCTGGATCCTACATAACGATCAACAAGATAAACGAGGCCGTCAGTAATCACAGCATTATAAACACCACAGAAGTGAGCGTACATGAAGCCAGGTATAATGCGGTGGAAGCTTGAGCCCTTGAACCACAATGGCGGTCCAGCACGGGACGCGCCTTTTTCTCCGGTACACAGCGCCCGAAAGTTCTCGACCGTACGAGGCTGTACTTCTCCGTATAAACCCATCACAACCTTGCCCACGTAGTCATCATTAATGCTAACGTCGAAGAACACCTTGTCCGTCACATAAAGCTGCCAAAACACCAGATCGAATCAGAACATTTTCTTTTCCTCCCCCTCTTTCCACTCCACTGATCTTCTAGTTTCATTTCCTCACCTCTCCCTTATATTTCGGAGCACCACTAACAGCTTTGATGCCCGTAATGTCTTCCAACGACGGAAAGGGGCCAAATAAATAGCCAATGGCATACCCGCCACCGAACATTGCAGCCAGACCGAGCGATACCTTCTGAAGCGACGTAAGACCTGAAGGTGATGGAGTAGAGCACGAAGGTGAGCTGAATGGGGCTTTCTACTGATGTAAGAATTACAATACGAACAAATATAACAATGAGCGATTAATATGGGATGCAGGCGTGGCGTTTATTTCGATAGTAATTAAATACAAATACGTTTCTTCTTCCAGCAAGAAGATGTGTGAATAGACACGGACCTGGTGAAGTAATCGGGAGTATACCGTGTGCTGTGCGTGCACCAGACGCTGTGGCGGACGGAGGAAGAGAGACGTCATGATGAGGTGGTGGTCAACGGCTTTGAGTACTGGTGCTGGTTTTAGGCGAGTGGTTTCGTTAAGTACGCAGTGGGTGTGCGTTAATACTCGTCTGGAATATAAGGGGTATTTTACACTCGGCTGTGTGTACATTAGGATTTTACATGAGTTTGCGTATACAGGCGTCTTCGACGGATGGCGCGTATTGTACTTTACACGCAAGTGGTAGTCTGTTGACAACAGTTAAAGCTTGTTCGTTTTGGATCATTGCTTGGATGCTTCTATCTTATTGCATGTTGTTGCTATAGTGGTTTTCTGTCGTTATCTGTGAAAAATGGCCAAGACAGTTGTAGTTTTATGACGATAAGATGTAGTTGATGGTGAATTACATCTAGCTACTGACTACGATAGAAAGTGACAAATGCCTGGAATAATGCCTTCCAGGTCAATAGAAGAGACGATGCTGCTAGCAGCACGCTCCAGCTGATGTATTGGGCATTGGACATGGCGTTCGCGTTGTTCATTTATTTGTGTCTTGAGTAAGCCACATTGTGAGGTACACATCGAGATAATTCTGTAAACCATGATGGTGGTTGTGGCCCTTAGGCCTACGCTATTCTAACAAATATATTCAGGGTCTAAGGAAATACAGCAGCAATTGACGATCTCCTTCATGTTGTCTTGTTCATGCACAAAGTCGGAGCTGTGTACTTGTTTCTCCGACCCGGTCGCATGTTGCTGCCACCATTTGTCCGCCAGGCTCGTCGAGATCCTCCTGCTCTGTGTTGTTGTCGAGAGGAATCTCGCGATGTCCACAAAAACCGCACTTCCGCTGAGAGTCCATTGCAATGTTAGCGTCTCGATCCGTCATCTTGTTGTGTCCCAGGCAGTGGTGCGTCCAGCTACCGTCCGCACATCTCCTTGTTTCTCTCGGCCACAATAAGATCATCCATCGCACCGTTAGTAGGCTGTCGAAAATAGGACAATTTTTTTTACAAAACGAGCGCGTAACAAGCCTCGTGCATGTACCTACGCAATTGATACGGGAGATGAAGGATAACTCACCGTGGTGTAATTGATTTTGCCAACTATGTTCAGGTCCAGGTCCGATGTGGAGTGTTGCATTGCATTTATTGACACTACAAAATTACGGGCAGTTTTCTGCTAGCTTGAGCGACGTTATCTAGCTAGCTTAAGTTGTTAAAGGGTCTGCAACGTCGATATGTACAACAAATCAGAGCCCGACTGGGGCACGGTCTAAAATTCGTGACGTCTTGCACCTTGTATTGTTCTGTATTCACATAACTCTTTATTCGGGAAATGCCGGTTTGACGGTTTTGGTTGGAACCGTTTGAAGTTCCACAAGTAGGTTATTGCGCACTGCCAAGTGTTTCGCGCATAGCTCACTGTCACGCATGATCTGGACAGTCGTTGGACGCGCTGATGCCGAGGACGTATCTTTGTTCGAGACTATCTGCACGTCATGAGAAAGCGAGAAAGCGCCGTTCGCACATTTGAAAATATAACGAAGTGTTAGACTCATAGATCCTAGTTATAGACGATGGCGAAGTGTTCCAAACATAATTAATTGTGAATCATAGTGACTTTCCGCCTGCCACTTGCTCCCATTTTCGATTGTGGGCAAAAGCACATTTGATCCACCCCGTGGTGTGTACTCGTCTTGATTGTAATCCATCACATTCGCCTTTTCATACAATCTCGGTTGTCTTGGCTGTCACCTGCTTGTCGACACATACCTCTGTTTCGGCTCGCTGTTCGCTCGCTATATGTGTCAGCTCTGTGACTTTGCAGAATTGGATTTGACTCAGTGGCCGTCGTAATGACGATTCGTATTACCTTCATGCCTATAGTCGACTTGCAGTCCGGTCGTGCTTAAACTCGTAACACCGATCTCCTCGTGGACAGACGCATAGAAGGAAGTGGTGTATGCGTCTGTTCGCCATACCGATGCACTCACTCGAGTAGAGTTACCTCGTTTCCCACTGTGCTTGAATTGTTACTATCTTGTCGATAGTATATACCCTCTCGTCAGTACAACATATTACCAGTCTTGTCAGTTTAAGCTGTTGTCTGCTTGATATGCTGACTCACGCGCGTTTCCGCTGTACATACTCCATCACTCGCTTTTACATGCAGTAATTCACTCAGCGTCATCTTGATGAGAGCGCTGACGAGAGATGCACGAGTCTATGGTGATAATGGACCCAAACACTATGCATCTTTCCTCAGCGGTGAAGACTGCTTCGCCTGAAGACACAGAGCTCCTTAAAGCCCCATCAGGACTCTTGCACTCGTCTCATCATCTCCTCGCTCACACTTTTGACTTCCGAGGCTCCAACTCTGATTGAGAACTGTCAAGCCTTCCACAACAGTCATGGTTGTCCACTTGCTGTCGGACTTTCTTCGATGATGTTGCTCTCGAGTCCTGTTCCATCGACGGTAAGCCTTAAGTCAAAACTGCTGCCGTTTATTACCGCCACAGATTCTGTTGCTGACATTGTTGACGCACTTGAGCCCCGAATAAATTTGACGGTGCTGGGACCCATTTGACCACGCTTAATGGGGTCGAAGTGCCAAAACAGTGCGTCGGTGCGCTCAAACAGCAGGTTCCCCAAGTAGTTGTCGCCTACAAGGCACCACACTGCAAGATACATTAGCACGAAAGCACCAATGAATACGTTTCTCTTTCAAACGTACTGGCTTGCTCAATGCCTCCGTCATGCTGCAAATTGATCTCGATGTAGCCCGTCAGATAGTGACACGGGTTCCAAATGTACAGAGGTACGTCGTATATGCTTCGTTTGGCTGTCATGCTGTAAAATACGCTGCCGTTCACGTTATGGTTCGCATTTACGAGCGTAATTATCGAATTGGTTGCGAATACACCAAGAACCGTCCCACTCATTCGGTTGGGTCCTGGAAAAGGAATATGGCCACCAACAATTCGATCGTCTCGTCGTGGTGGCTTGCTCATTTGATGCGGCAACAGGTCCGTGAGATTCACAAGCGTCCAAGACGCTGCTTGTACTACCGCTGCAACAGCTTTTTGGTCTGTTACAGGTTCGCAACGAATGCTTACAAATCAGTCGACCACAGCATGAAGTTTATCAGCACTACTCAGTGGTACGCGAACATACCATCAAAATCCAGAGGTGATGTCCATAGACATCGTTGTCGAATAGACAGGCGATACAGTAGCGGGTTGCATCCAAGCAAATACTTCAAGATCGGTGCAATCACGACTGCTGACGGAAACTTGAGCACCAACTTTGCAAAGCCTTGTCTTTCCATCGTCCCTAGCATGGCACACACAGAATCATCCCAGCTCCACTTGGGCCACCGACTGCAGCTCTTCATAAGAGCGATATTTCCTCGTAACAGCAGTATTTTGAGCGATATAATCGAATAGAACAAGCTACAGATCAAAATGACTGGAAAAAGCACGAGCCAGTAAAGCAGCACAATTACTTGACACGGAAGTGCCAAGACTGCGACGATACCCGCTACTATGTGGAATCCAGCACCTCGATTAACACTTTTCACCGGTCGTTGTAAACCTTTAGCCACGTAGATTCTGAGCACTACTAGTCCTGGCACGGTCAAGATCCCAACAGCGACGTAGACAACAGCAGCCACTGGCAGGAGCAGCAATAGCACGAGACCTGTATACACATCCACAATCCCGATACAATAAAGAGGTTCTTGATCGTCCAGCTCTTCGTGAGTGGCCAGCCACGTGGCTCGAGTAGCTTTGGTCTTGGGTAAGGAGTCCTTCAGTAATTTGGCCATGGAGGCATCAGAGCGAGACACAAAGTCGGTCCAGGGACCACCAACGGATGCAGGAGGTGGCGGTGGTGGAGCTAGAGACATGGGTGTGGTGTGGAATAGACTATGGTGCTAGAGAGACGAAGAAGAGGAGACAGGATCTTATGGCTACACAACTTAAACTAAATGGACGTCGCTTCGTTTTCGTATGGATGCTCTCGACATACCGGTTATATAATGTAAGACGATATCCTGTACTGTAGTGTACTCGATATTGATTCGGTTGGAACTCGCGTGGTGCCATTCGGTATGTGTACCGGTACGAAGGGGTTGACGAGGTTCTACCGTTTCAAACCGTCAACCGTTTCCTTGACTTAGAGCCGACGTTGATGCCAAATACCTAAGCGCAAGCGGAAAACATCGGTAGTATGTGCGGTAATCACAAGTCAAGAAAGGTGAGGTGTTATGGATATAATGGTGGTCGGAACTGTACGACAGCCCTGTTGTGACCTGCTCATTGCTCAGCGAAGACACGCCCAATGAAACCGGATGCAAACACGGCAGATAAGAAGTTGTACCGATACATGATAACTTAGTGGCATACAGAAATTATATGCCAGTCTTAACATCCTTCATCATGTTGCTACAATTTGAAGCTTAAAAAACAAAATCTTGGACATATCAGGTTTCTACTTCCAAATTAGCAACGCATTTAGCACTGTCCTGACAGCTTCGTACAATCTGCCAGGTTTGGGAAGATCTCGTACTACCATCACGCAAAGTCTTTCGCGACTGGGTACCGTAGACCTATCGACGACAGGCCGACGGCATGCACAGCTCGGCAGATCCAGGGGGAGGAATCCGAGCTGAGATGCAGACTGCCGGATCCGGGTGGACCAATACCAGCCACGACTATGGGAGAGGGAGGGAAGAACACGAGTGAGACGTTACATCCCTGTTCAGACAAGACAGAGCTCGACAAGCCCCGTAGCTCCAGTCGGAGCTGAGCTTGGCAAGCGGATTCTACTCCTGAGGCGACGGTATCATCGACGGTCGAGGCGGGCTCTCCCTCTGTAATCGAGTCGCCTCCTGATAGTGTTGCCAGCGGCAAAAAGGAGCATGAACAGCCCGAGGAACAGCATATTGACGAGGTCATCCGCAAGAGATGTTTGACGCCGTGGTTACGACACGGAAGTCGGCGCTACATGATGTTCCTTGGGAAGCTTGGACTACGACGATAGATACACTGTACGCGCCGCATACAGTGCCCGAGCGCGTTCCGTCCGGCAAACAACGCTACCCGAAACTCCGCGAGGACGAGAAATACCTGCACAATACCAGCTGGTCCTTTAAGAACATCATGCACCTCAGCAAGGTTAAATGGTCCAGACTTAAACCGCTTAATCAATGGCCTGACACCAGTACGCCTTTCGGTGACTCACGTGGTGGAGCCAGTAGCACGCAAGTGTCTCAGGGACAATACGCGGATTTAATATTTAACCCCGCAGTATACAGTGAGGCGGACATCGCAACGTTACGGGAGCAATTTCTGAAACCGGAGGCAGCACCGAGTGTGCGTAGGCTCCAAGCTGGCACCAACGAGGAATGGAAATAATCAGCAGTATCGCGGAGGGTAGTATAGTCGGCCAGTGCATGCCGAATCTCCTGAAGCGTGTCTTGGATTCCAAGGAGCGGCTACGACCGTACCGAAATGTTCAAGCGCAAGTGGAAGGAGAACTGATGCTACAGCTTTGTAGTGGGACAAATATTTGCGTGTGCAGGCAAAGCACAAGTGTGATGAAGGAAGACATTTGTTAGCATCTGAAGGGTTGCGGGTAAGCCAAGCAGAGCTCCGAAGCCTACATAATGTGGCCAAGATCATCAGTTTTGAGTCTGTTAACTGCCGGATTTACTTCTATTTTTTGACCGGGATACAACGTGCAAATACGAGTTGGATACTGTACCATTCAACGGCATGGTGTATCGTGTCAGCAATAGGCATCAGCTGCACCAGGGGTAAGTCGGGGCACGCCAGATAGGGGAAGATGGAGCTCGGATGGCCATTCAACAAGAATATAATGTGGAACTGCACAACGTAACCCGATCCACGAATACCGGTCGTCTAATAGCGTACTTGCAAGTACATATCGCGGCAGAGTTCGAGTTGGATGATATGGACATCTGTACACCCAACTCGCGGACGTCTAACGTTTGGCGACTCACAGTGAAAATGGCGGGGTGCCCTGAATTTCTCCGGGGCATATTCCGCATCATCTGGTATGAACAAACAATCGTTTCAAGCATCCAGATTTTGGGAGGCGCCTTCAATGTTTACAATGAGGAAATTTCGGGCACACTATGACTAGGTATTAATATTATCCACCGCAGTTGAACGGTCCGGGCAGCAGGGTAGAAACAGAGCAAGAGGTAGCCGGGCTTGAAGATTTGGCTACTCCATTTGCCAGTATGGAAGAAGCCCACCAAATGGTGGACTGACGTCTCTGTATGCAGGTGGAGCAAGACAAGAAGACGCAGGAAGCCGTAAACCCCCGTGGACGGCTACGGAGCCGGTGGTTTTGTCCCATGGTCAACAAAAACCAACTCATATGCCCCAGCCACTATCTACTGGTAAATCCATAAAACCGATCCCCAAACAACCGTGGGTTTCGGTCCCTCTTCGTTGAAGACGGCGGTTCTATCTTTGCCTCAGGCATCAGCCAAAAATTTTCACCACATCATCCGCTTTGCAGATCTCGCAGACGGGTCTGATGATGAAAAGAATGAAGACGAATGATCTACAGAAGACTTGACACCCACACCTACGACTCCAGAGATATTTTCTGTACCAGACCACGATGGACATGATTCGCCCAAGATCACTGCCGCTCAAAAGGCGCGATTACACCTCGTTGCAGCGAAACGCCTAGATTACCAGCGACACCGCAACTGTCACGCTACGGCAACGTGAACGTGCGGCTTTGGCTGCAGTGGTCAATGATAAACGTCTACGTCGAGAAAAACCTTTTTCTCTGGCCATCAGTGTTGTCGGTCAAGTAAGGACATTATCTGCAATGGAAGAGGCGTTGGGCATTCGACCAGTAACCACGGCTTCATCCGGAAATTGGATGGTCATTGCTTTGGCACAGGCGGTAGCTGACCACGACATGGCAGCCTTGGACGACAACCTCGAAATTATCACAGCATGCATCAAGCGAGGCATCCATCGAACGTACCAGCTTAACTTTGGGAACCAGTTTTACCACTACGTTCGAACTACTACATTGATCAACGTGCTGCGCGGGTGGGACGGCACGGATCCGATAGAGTAAAAAAAGCAATTCAAATGGTATCTTACACAATATACTGCCACACCGTCCGCCCGAAAGGCGGTCGTCGAATGCTACAAGTGGGGCTCTAGCGAATTTTTATCGATCGCAGCCAATTTTCTACAGCGCGAAATCTTCGTCCTTGCGCATCCAGAGGGTAGCCAACATGAATGGACATGCTCTCTGTATCGCTGGAGTACCACCACGCAAGGTAACAAGATCTATAAGACTGTTCAAAAAGTGTCAATGGAAGTTGGCGAATGTAATAAGGTAGTACACCTGGCTAAAATGCACGACAAGGAGCGGCCGCTAATTCTCAGGTACTGAGGGGAACATTATTTCGGTTACGTGCACACCCTACCACCTGCTGGACAAACTCCCGATGAGACCGAAAAGGAAACAACTGGCTCCAGCCGATCAATCGAGCCGATCGAGATCAGCGGAGGAATGCAGCTCCAACTGGTGCCGAGCGAATCCCCAGCAGTGACCAGGGAGCAGCAGCAGTCTCAGCTTGCCACTGTGCCCCAACTTTCCGAGATTGTTCAGGACGCGAGAGGCGTGCGCAACGCACACAACTCCCAGCTCGAGCTTCTATCAGCCATTCGACCAGAACACGAACAACCGTCAGCTCAGAACTCGCGCACTCGACTACTCCTGCTGAGGGAGAACAAATTCGTCGGATCCCGCGCACGCAGTTGGATCAACATCAACACGAAGGAGAGGAATTGATGAGCGATGCTGATTATTCGGCCTTGCACACCGACTAATCTGACACGCGAGATTCCTGGACCGAGCTCTGGCGCAAGAACGGAGAGTTCTGGCCGGCTTCGTCTACCGCAAAATTCCCTCTCGTACACAGCAGCGTTGAAGACAGGGTGACAACGGCGAAGCGCGAGTCGAAAAGGTTTTTAATATGCTGCAGGTTTTCCGTTACTCCAAGGAATTTCTTAGCTGTGTTAGCGCGTTAGTATTGGAATACTGGACGGCAGCTTGGAGAAAGGGGTGCTTACAAGCGCGGCTCGCTTCATATCACAACATGACATCGGAAAACTCAACACAAAAGTGGTTAGACCACTGGAACTCTAAGATCTCGAGGCCAGCCCCTCACAGTTTTTTACCGGCTCTTATCGACAGCAGGGATGACTGGGCGCGTCTTAGAACCAACGCTCATGGTGCCGATTCAATCGTGAAACTGTGTGATGTGCGAAATAAACAACGGTTTGCGCATCACATGATTTGTGCAAGTCTCTACGAAAAGGAGATCCGAGTGCTCATTGGTCAAGAAGACAACGACGACAAAAAGGCGCTTCCACGTCTCATGAGGCACCTGGATGCACTCAAACTGGTCGCCAGGTATCGAGAGTCATTCGGCAGTTCTGCTACCAACATGAGATGGTTGACTATCGCGGGCTTCTTTTCATAGTCTCTTGAGCACGGAAGGGTAGAGTCCAGATATATTACAAACGGCATCTCTAAGTTTTAAACCTCAGCCACCGACCAAGTAGGAGACGGGGAGTTGGCAGATGCCAATGGGTGCCAAATTTACATAAATAAGGCGCACCTCTCACCGACTGGACTAGCAATAAAGAAGTTAGATAGCAGGATCAAGCGCATTGAAACCCAGAATGTGCGTGGCTTTAAAGCCAAAACAATATCACAATGGCTAGAAGCTTGGAGGCTGACATCCACGACGGAAATACCAGTGGCCTGGATAATTCCAGAAACGCATGTAAGTTCCCGTGGAGAAGCTCCTGAACTAGAGGCTATGTGTGGATGCGAGCAGAACCGGGGGAGAGGATATTACTAAACCCAACAGTGGCTGGACTGACACACCCATGGCAATTGGAGCTCCGGACGTATCGCGTCATTGCTGTTGATCTTGGCGCCTTCCGATTGGTATATATCTACGAATTAAACGGCCACGCGTCCCGAGAGTTTCTTAACGCGCTTGCAGCAATGGTCATGGCAGCAGCATGAAACCGTCATTGCCGGGAATTTTAATTCCCGGCAATTGTGTGCAAAACCGGGCTCTTGACAGGCTCGGAGAGATAAGTTTGAGGCGACCAGAGAGCGCTGCGTTACAGACCCATCTGAGCTAAATATGAAGAGCGCGTTAGCTCTCAGGGCTAGTGTGGAGGATGACGACGAGGAACTGGACCCGACTAACTTTTTTAGTACTGGGGAAGGGACTCGGCCAGTTTTATCGACCAATTTTACGTCCCACAATCCTAGTCTTCAGTTATACAATGGGTTTCTGTCGAGGAACCGCACGTCGGGTCAGATCATCAGCGTGTGCGGTTACACCTCTAAGATACCAGCACCGTAGGGAGTTCGCGACGGAAACAGCGTCCGGTTATTTACCCTATTCGGACAGCTCAGACCAGTCGGGTTATCGAGGAATTAGTGAACGGTCTGACAGCTGCACGTGTGGGTCATGCAGTAACTGGACAGACGTGGGATAGTACAGTGTAGAAGTGCGTACAGTGTATTTAGCGCGTCCGGACCCGAGATAAGCACCGTTGGAAATTGGTAATTCCTCGAATTCAAGCGCAGAGTAGAGCCCACATTTTGACTCGAGGGTGCTATTAGCGGTCACTGTGGCAGGCTAGGAGAAGCACTTACTCCGCCAAGGGCAACGGTTGGAACGAACGAAGGGGCAACTTCGTTGGAAATTTAAGCGGGTGTCAAATTTTGAAAGAGATTAAAGCATTACGCGAATACGTCACCTCAATGGAGATGCTTTCAGACGCGAAATGAAGATTGCAGACCGATTCGTGTAGGAGTGGCAGCCTAGTTTAGGCGTTGTACATAATTTAGCGTCGTCTGCGCATATCGGGACCGACTTTGACGCATTTGTGCAGATACCTGACGCCAGACGCATGGGGGGGGGCAATCAAAACGAGCAAATGATGCGCTTTATCTATATGGACGAAGTTGTTCAAGCGATATCGGCACTTAACTGGCACAAAGCAGCTGGTGCAGGTGGCCTTAACAATTTTTTTCAAAGACACTCAA
>JH597876.1:439056-471883 GCA_000173235.2 Hyaloperonospora arabidopsidis Emoy2
CGGGTTGCTGTATTATACAGCCGTTACCGGCGACACACCTCGTGTCGTCGTCCCCACTCATAGTGATTTGCTCTTACGCATCATGTATGAGTGTCACAATGCACCAACTAGTAACATCGTGGGCGTGAGAAGACTTATCTCACGGTATGTCGCTACTTTTACTGGCCCCTCCAGTATCAGTTTGTGCGCAAGTTCATTCGCGCTTGTGAAGTGTGCCAACGGTTGATGCCCATTCCTTCATCCCGTGTACCACTACAGCCTCCACCAATCCCGGAAGAGTGCTGGCAGTCCGTTTCAATGGACTTCGTCTTCGGTTCCCCCGAAGACGCTCACAAGAATAATGGTATTTTTGTGTTCGTAGGCCGATTCAGCAAGATGGTACATCTCGCTGCAGTTAATGAGTCAATCTGCGCGCATGGTTGTGCCCTTGTCTTCATTAACACGGTATTCCGACTCCACGGTCTACCCCGTGAACTAGTCTCTGATAGAGATCCTCGGTTCACGGCGACGTTTGAGCAATCCGTGTTCCGATCCCTCGGAACACGTCTGACTATGTCTACTTCTGAACAGCCCGAGACTGATGGTTAGACAGAACGCGTCAACTGCGTCCTCGAAGAGATACTTCGAGGATACGTCCAATCTTTCACAGATTGGAGCAAACTGTTGCCGATGGTGGAGTTTGCATTCAACAACTCCGTGCATGCATCGACAACGCATACACCACTCTTCGTGAATGGAGTACGCCATCCATGCCTACCAACCCATTTAGAGTGTGACAATACTTCAAGGGAGGAGGGATTCGCTCGAGCAAAACCCGTTTGCTCTTGCTCATCACGTGTCGTGGTAATCGACGACGCGAATGTTGCCGATGTTGATAAAGTCGACATCGAAGAATATAAACTTATCAATAGTGACGACATTTTTGCTGACCCAGTGAGGATGACGATGCTGGTATATTCAACATCGCCAATAACTACATCAGCGAGTATGAGAACACCTTCGTCGAAGAAGAGGATGACCTCCTCTTGGTGCGGACAAAGCGCACTGCACAATAAAAAGTGATGCAGCAGAAGAATATCTGCTGGCACGAGAAGCAGTGGTCCGTTTCGTGCAATACTCCATCGCTAACGCGGTGGACCGACAAAAACGAAACGCTGATAAACATGGAAGAGCAAACGTTCTTCTATTTAATGTCGGATACTTAGTTATACTGTCTACGGTAAATCTACCTAATCACGTAGTAACTAATAAAGATAGAAGTAAACTACTACCCAATTACATTGGCCCATTCTGTGTACTACATCGCAAAGTCAATGCGTACACGATCGAGTTGCCTCGCAGGATGCGTACGCATACTACGTTTTATGTCGGTCGTCTCTGCCCGTACCGTCATCATGAGGTCTCTTCCTCGGGCGAATACAACCGCCACGTTCAAAAATCTCCACGTGATTCTTGTAGTCCCGAGTCAGCTTCTCAATCTGGCTTTGTAGAGCAGCATTCTGGCGACGAAGGTCAGCCACTTCGTCGCGAAAGGCTTGACGCTTCCGCTCGTTCTCCAATTAGTAGAACGCGAGCTTCGATCGGTCGTCCGATCGATAAAGGCGGATGCGTTGCACCCACGCCTCCAAAGAGAGACGCTCCTTCCTCTCTTGTTTGGAGCGATCACACAGATCGTGTACGCGTTGCTGGAGACGCCCAACCTCCGCCTGCAACTCCGAGAGATTCGGAGTTGATATTCCCGCCCCCACCACAGCCATTGGTGGATTCGCACGGTGGTCAACGCTTTCACGTGGAGCGTATCTTGAACCACCGTGACGTGAAGGGGCAGCAAACGAGTTATCTTGTTCGCTGGCGCGGCTATCCGCCGACGCACGACAGCTGGGTCCGAGGCAACCAGCTGATGATTGACGTTGAGGGTCTCGTCCACCAGTATGACGAAACACATACGATGGCTCAGAAGGGACATCGGAAAACACGCGCCCATGGCTCTGGTAGAGCGGTTGCAGATTAGCAATCGCATCGCGCATCCCAGAAGAGATGTGCGCCCTACCCCAGGGAGAAAAAAGGGAGTACACCTCCCTGCTGATTCGTCGAGTGTTGTCGAAACAACACGGACACGGGTCGGCCCACGTAAGGCATGGAATTCCTGCCTCACAAGACAGCTTGTGCAATCTGACTTTTGCACAAGTCAAGGTTCGGTTCTAGAGCCTGACACGAGCTGTGTCAATCTTCCGAAGCCAAGCTTCGCGCCCAATGTGCTGCACATTGAGTACAAAGGCGTTACACGCCTTCCCTAACGAGCTTTTGTCTCGTTTAGTGTTACCACCATACCTGCGATGCTTCAGGAAAGCATTAAGAAAGAAGTCTTCTTCAGCACGAAAGTTACTAGCGCTGATGTCGAGTCCGTGTGTATCTGCCTCGCATAGAATAATGGAATTCGATGATGGCGACTTGTCTCGCCTGACAAGTCATTCACAATCCTTTCTGGTAACACCCATGGTTTGTGTTCAGGGGATAGACGCAGCACATTGCCGACTATAGCCTCCTGCTTGGTACCAACGGAAGCCTTGGTACCACTAGAATCGTCATCACGACGGTCTAAGTCATCACCGCATTCGCTATAGGGCTAATGCGCGTAGCAGGCGCAGGGGATGTGTCAGCATGCTCATCCTCCGAACTAAATAGACTCTGGTAGTGACCATGAGTCTGACTACCCGCTCGAGTCCTATTAGTAGGCTCGTATTCGGCCGCCACTACAGACTCGGGTGAGCTATGTGTCTTCTTCGAGTCGGACTCACCGTCCGACTCCCCCGAATAGATAAGCTCAACTCGGAATCCATCATCATTAGCACGTGGTGACTCACCACGTGCATCTGCAGCAACTGGTGCTGCAGGAAGATTTGCAGCGGCAGCAGACGAAGCATCGTCTGCCGCGAGAGGCTGGGCATCGTCAAGAACAGCTGCGTTAACACGCGCAGCTACCTTCTCAGCAGCTTTCGCCGCGCATTGCATGGAACTGTTCGCCATGCAATAAAAATCTAGACATGAATGGATCAGACCAAAACAAGTGCTCCCTGTCCCTGATGGGGCTAACGGTGACCACATTAACATGATAGTGATTGAGTGACTATCGTTTAACGGGGGGGGGTGTAACGGGGTGATCCTGTTACATGTAATTAACCCTTGATACTTGTTAATTAGAATATTATCTTAAAGGTGGATAATGTTCGCGAATATGCCATGAGGGGTTATATTCAGAACACTCACCGATTGGCTGATATGAGTCATCATATCAGCCAGCTCTAGCGGTCCAATCAACGATGGACGCGCGGAAGGAGTGGTGAGCAAGACTTTAGCATACATTGTTGTAGATAAATATAATTCAGTTAGGACTAAAACATAGGTTAATGATTAGGACTTGTTTAAATTAAATTAATGTTTTCTTTTACCAACAACTAGGCTATCTCTAGTTGTTTACCTTCCTCTGCACATTTGCCCAGAGGTATCGAGGCACCACTAGCACTGCTGTGGTGATAGTAGTTCCAAACTGGTTGTCCAGTGTGTTGCTCCAGTGTCCCGTTACAGGGATCACTGGTTGAAGTGGTCGATGTAGAAACGAAGCAACTCAAACTTTCGACGTCGCCAGCCCTAAAATACGAGGAGTGCGGGTCGTGCATCTAGCTAGTCCAAGGAACTTTGCCACTTCTTCGACGGTTTATGCCTCACATGATACCAGTGCATCACTATGAAATGAGTTTCTTTCAAAGAAAGTTCGTCCCGACTCAGAATTGCGAGCACTTTGCACTCAAGCTTTGCAGCTGCTCTCGATCCGCGTAGATCAAAGCTCCCACCAGTTAGAGGGTCGAAATAGCGTAAGGCCCTCTTTGCGAAAAAATACACTACGCCTTCGGTCGGCATCATACTCCTTTCATTATAATTGTCTGAAAACTTCAGGCTTCTTTTGGAGGGGACGGCATCGTGGTTGTCGTCTGCCGGATCCAGGTTGTCATCATTCGTCAGGGGGGAACCGTTTACCCCTAATAGCTTCTCATTGCAGGCCAGGAATGTTGCGGCTGCCACAAGAACGGTGTAGTAAATCCGCATCGTCAAACTGTCGGAGGAGATTGTGCTTGCGGTTAAGACGGAGTGAATTGCAGAATGAAAAATGTCGAGTCCGAAAGCGGGCTTCACGATTGAGTGCCTATGACGCAAACTTGGCATTTGTACCACAACCAACGAGCTCCATGCAATACGACTCACTTTTTATTTTAGAATTGCAGCCCCTAATTCGTGGCGTGTTCACTTTCAAATCCCTGATCGCCTGCTGTGGGACAAGACTCCACACAATCAGTTTCCAGTGGCGTTTATTCACTGCAGGACAATTTGCCCTTTTGACAAAATTAAGCTCAACGTGTCGCAAACGCTGAAAACATTGTGTGCGTGCATGAGCAGCGTACGAAGAGCTAGTACGTATAGCAGCAAGCCTCTCCATATTCTTTAAGCTTACAAGTAAGATATGGCAAATTACGTACGCTAGACATTCAACAACGAGGTTTCGCCCCGGACTAGTGCGTCGTATATGATGCAAGAACTTACTGACACCGGTCAAAAAGCTGGGTCCTGACTGCAAACAGCTTAGCTTCCGATACGACATTCCAAAGCGGTGGATTCCAGATCGTGAATAGTGGGAGATGTATACGCTGGTGGTGATACGACCTTGTTTTTGTCTTGTACTATCTACAGGTCGTAAAACGATATGCCCCGGTAAGAGCTATCTTCTTGTCAACGCACGGTGGCGGCTTCGGAAAGCGCGATCAGACTGTAAGAGTAAATATAATCTTGTGTATGCGGTGACATCCCTATTTTTTTTGCTTAAAAAGCAGGTCGGCAGCATGCATGCATAAAAGAAGACGACCAGGTCAGCACTTCGGAAACCACTACTTCACGAAGTTTGGGCATAATTTTGAGCCTGAAGGGTGAAGATATAAGTAACTGAATGCAAAAGCTCTACCGAAGTTTCGAACCCCCTACTATTTATAGGTCTGTGTGTTTGTCTGCAAAATAAGCTAGGTGTACATTACACGTTGTACTGAGTGCGATGTAGCCTGTTCCCTTCTCATAACTAGATATGCATTATAGGAGTTACTCTTTGATAGGTTCACTCACTGAATCTAGTCGTGTAGGGGGTGAAGTTAACACACACTAATTTGCGCACGTGATTGGCTTAAAACCTATCAAGGGCGAAATGGGGGCCTGTTCGTACACGCTCGACGGTTCGGGGCAAACATTAATGTGAAGTGGTTTGCATCCGAAGTACGCGATGGACTCAGATAGTAGGGCATTATGGTTCCCTTTCTCCTTCGGTGGCATAACAAGACCCCTCAATTGATTCTCTCGTAATTATTAATTTACTTACATATCGTCGGTCACCATTATATGTTTACGGCGTTACCGAGCAGGATCATCCCCCGTCTCCCATTTCTCAAATCCGTCTTTGGAGAACGCCATCAACTAGTCGCTTTAACACACAACAGTCCATCAGCACTTGTGTTTATTTATACATTAATGCACAACCCACTCCCTAGCCACCAACTACCAGAAACGGGTACAAATTTCGACCACGTACTTCTCCACCTTAGCGCTTCAAATCAACTTTGGGGTTTGGGCATCCAAATTTTTAAATTGGGTAATGGATGACTGTTTCTATTTTGGGTATCGCTGTTTGGATGGATCTCAGTCTTAAATCCATTTCCGTCAAATTCTCGTTCACTTTCAAAAGCTATGTGTTTCTTGGTGATGGAGTGCGTGTACTCTTAGAAAAGTGTGCTCATTTTGAAGCCCACGGTTTTGTCTGCACCTTCACATTTTTTATAACTGTTCCGTGTAGAATACTACTTCGTTTCATTCCGCTTATGCGGAAATTCAATAATTGTACCCCTACGGTGCCATGCAATATCCTACAGGCGTGGTCAATCTTAATGCAAGTGAAATTCGTTTGACGCGTTGGCAGGGGAACTCGACTTACGATCCATTGCTACGTCAGTGAAACTCTTTCAACTCAATATCTTACCGCAACTATTAAGGCAAAGCCGTCGTAACCATTCCACTCCGTCCAAATGGTTTATTTTTGGTCAAGCGGCGATTGATGAGGCGTTTTGGGGTCAATGCACAGGGCATAATTTGTTCTTTATACCGTATCTCATTGGCTCACACTTTTCGCTGGAAAACCGTTTCCGGTACTGGAGGGATGCTATTGCTACTTGGAGCACCAAGATCATCTTCATGATCCAATGTGTGATCTCAGTTTTTACTAATCTTACGTGGTGGTGTCTTTGGAATAATGTGTCTCTTCGGTTTATGGACGACAAGCACACACTCGCGGTGCTCCATCGGTACGCCTTTACTTTCTCAGTCATCAAGCTGCTATGAAAAATTTATCTTTGTCTTTCGATTTTGGCTGAATATCAGATGAAGAATTCTTCGAGATCTGCTCGATTCAGCTTCTTTCAATTCGGGTCGCTTTTTGACTATGGTTGCTAAAATATTGCTCCAAGAGTTACCGTGCCTTCACACTATCAACAATTCAAAATATTTCCGCTTTCGCCTGAGGGGATGGTCAGTGCGCTTCATGTTTGGACTTACGACGTTCGCGGCATTGTTTAGTCCTTAAACAGTGTGATCAAGCGTCTATGCAGTTCAATATCCACCACCCCGCCACTTATTCAGCTTTCGGTTCAAGATGTGGTTATCGACTCGTCACACTGAGCTCTCGAGCGTCTCCTTCAAATCGGTCGACTTCCAGTCTTTTTGGACTTCCCCTTACGTCTCCAGCATAATAAACTTGAATTTCGATACAATAATCATTGATACACGGCGGATATACACTGTGTTCGTGGGTGTGTACTCCAGTTACTCCACACCATCTACTCCTTAGGCCTGCTACACGGCCAAGTTTTATGGCGACTATTTCCTCCTCCGTTTCATGACTTTTCTAATTTTACACTTGGATGGTTTCCAGTATTTTTGCTATATAAATTGGCTAAGTCTAAGTGTATGTACAAGCTCTTAAGCTTCTAGTCTTGGTTCAGGGGACTACGGCTCCAAGGAATCAAGTGGCACTAATGCCCAATAGTACTTAGCCTTAACTCAGGCACTTAACTCTTACTACCAGAGACGTCTTTAAAAAGACACGTGTCTGAAACTGATCAAAAGGGGAACTGAATATATTTACTGATTTATAGCGATAATAAACCTTACTTCCGTCTTTAACCTTGAAACTGTGCTGCCTACTCGAAAAGTCCTCATCGTAGTTCTTCTTGTGTACCACACCAGAACTACGTCGCCTCTATGAAGACCCTATTACGATAGATATCCTCAAACCATAACCGATAGGGTACGGTATTATCGCTTAGCGTATGTGATACAAAAGTACTCCATATCAGTGATACTGATCTCTTCTGTGTGTACCACACCAATGTACCTGGTTATTACAACCATTTGTGTAACCCCGTTACATTCACCCTATGGGATCGCAATAAATATCATTGCTGGTGGATTGTGTTTAGGCCGCGACTAGGGGCACACCCTACTTTAGCTACGGGCACACCCACCCGTCTAAAATATTAACAACGACTAATTATAACTACAAAGGTTATTGAAGATTCCTATAAAAATATACACGGAGACAAGAACTATCAGCAACTTTATATGTCGCCAGTTCGATATCCATCACCGTGACGTCCGACATCCCCAAGTCCACCGCCGCCGATCGCGCCAGGCTGAGGATTAGACCCCAGAGGTGCCAGGAACAAGCTTTCATCCGCTGCAGGTTCCAAAATATGATATCCACCCGGAAGTTGAAACCCAGAAGGAGGAGCAAGAGCGATTGGAGCCATGGGGAAATGTGCGGACGGAATGCTGAAGACGGGGGTTCCTTGTGGCAGTCCGTCGGTTGGTGCTCGAAGTGCGGATGCAAACGTGGAAGGCGCGCTTTGAGCTGGACAGTTCTTTGATGTTTTGCGGTGGCCGACGCCCCCGCAAGCGCTGTATTTTTCTGCTTTTCTTCGGTTCTGCTATTGTTCCACGTATTCAAATGTAGACGGATTTCTTTTCTTCGAGGTGCTTGGGCGTCCCTTTGTCCTCACAACTCCTGGTTCCTTGATCGACAGCGCAACGGCTGGGATATATCGTGGAGATGCTGAATAGTTGCGCTCTGTTGGTGATCCGGCATCGTTGCAACATTGTTGGCTACTTGCTTCAACACAACAGGCAAATGATCTTCTGGTCTCATTATAGCTTCAGGTCGAAGAGGATACGTTCTAGAACGTGCCAGTGAAGATGGAAATCGTTCAAATTTAATCGCAAAGTTTTGCTGATCGACTCCCTGAGCCGGTGCTGGTATGGAATACCTCATACTGTCGTAAAGGCATGTGAGCATGGCTTTTCATTAGCTTGGACTGTTCTGCGCGCTAATTCCAGCTGCGAACAGAATTAAATAAAAAAAAGAGATGTTAAATTTTGCCAACTTCATCACACCTTTGACTTGCCTTCTAGTTGACTTTGCTCGAAGCAAAATGTGAAACGCTTTTTGTGACGTTCTGAAAGATATCCGTCTTCGGGAAGGGTAGGCAAACAGAGGGTCTGCATCTGATCTCTGGCGCATTTCGCAAGGTAATCCGTCAAGACATTCGATTGACACCTTGATTCTCTTGCAGCATTGTAACAGATCAATCATGCTCGTGACCAGGTACGTTTTTAGCCGACTGTGAGCGTTTTCACCACGTGAGGTAACGACATGACCAAAAAGCGTGACGTTGTTGGTCCATGCAGCAACAAACTTTTCCTTGTGGGGATAGATCCACGTGTCCTCTAGGTATTCAAACGCTTCATGGTACGTTTCGTAGCGCGTCTGGAAACTGGACCAGATCTTCATAAAATATCTTCTGTTCCTGCATGTACGATCTGAGAAAGGGAATAAATATCAGCGAGATGGCTCATTGGTTTTTTCCAAGCTGCAAAAAAACAATAAGAACTTCTTACCGCTGCCCAGTATTTCATGAACTGAGTATGATCGCTGCCAAGAATTTCCTTGCAATTATTGGTGACGTTCTTTTCAATATGCCACACACACAACAGAAT
Organism: Hyaloperonospora arabidopsidis Emoy2; assembly: GCA_000173235.2. Taxonomy (NCBI): domain Eukaryota; phylum Oomycota; class Peronosporomycetes; order Peronosporales; family Peronosporaceae; genus Hyaloperonospora; species Hyaloperonospora arabidopsidis. The sequence goes on from JH597876.1 coordinate 448,195, forward strand.
TGAGGCCTCAGAAAACTGATATTGCAACGCCGAGATCAGGGCAAACTCTCAATCAACGGCGAAGACTTTTGGAAGAGCATTGGTGTGGAAGATCTTGTGGAGGAACACAACAGCAGTCCTGTACGACTCTTCATTCTCCGTGGTGTGCAATGCGGTGGAAGCGACGACGTGAAGGAGAGGCGTAAGGTACTTGTTGGTCTTGTATGTAGAGTCCAAGACTAACATGTCGTGATTGAGTCTCATCCCATGCCGGGTATGCAAAACAACAATAGGTAACATGCCTATCATCGTCCAAAACCAGTTCTATATCATAGGCCTCATCCCTGAAAAGATTGACCAGCACTTCGATCGGGCTCTTGCCGTCCATCTCCATTTTGATTAGCTTCTGGACGGTGTTGTACAACTTCTTCATGGGAACCTTCACGCCATGTGTCACTTCCAACTTATTTTGGATGCTTCGAGGAGGCACCGCTGCGTCAAGCATCCCCTTAACAACCGCAAACTGCTCGATCGAGAGCTTTTGTTGGGTTGAATGCCCGAAAGAATGCGAAGAAGGATTGTGGTTGTGGTCGGTGGTGATGATTCTGAAGGTCCAAGGTCCATCCTCTTTGGCATCACCGCGCCCCTTAAACGGGCATCCCAACAACCTGCTGAAATTCCATCGCTTCTATTCACCGTCGCTGAGGTTATAACTGTCTTGTAGACCCCGCAACGATCGCACTTGTAGTAGGCCTGTTTCAGACCCCGCCCCGTTTTCTTCGATCTGTAGACGACGATGCCATACCATTTGGTAGCCGCAAAACCGTTCAAGGCTGTTTCCATCTCGTTCTTGTCCCTGGTAAGAAAGCTGGTTCCAAAATGAGAGCGGCAGGTGGGGGTTGGAGCTGTTCCAGCGACAATTATACCTATCTCGGACCCTCGTCCGCCATTTCGTGTGTCCGGTGTAAAGGAATTGATCGATCTCTGTGGCCAAAATACAAAGTTAATATATTTAGGTCCTTAGTTCACAAGCTCCAGTTGCTTCTCTAAGCCTGCTGGATTCTTCTGCCTATACTTTAGTAATCTTCTGCCTGTACTTTACTAATCGTCTAATCTCGCATTACTAATCGTCCAGTCGCGAATTACTAATCGTCTAGTTGTACGTAAACATTATTATGCGACCTACGACATATATTTACTCACATTAAAAAGAAATTAAATAGAAGGAGCTTCCACCGCTACTGAGATATAAAACATGGCCATAATCTCTTGCTATTTCAAGTTATTCCAATCATAACCACTTCAAACTTACTGTGTGCAAAAGGTGCAACACTTTCGCTGCACCTGAGTGTCTGGTATCTGGTTTGAGTGTAACTGTCTGCATCTCAACACTTTTAGCCGATAAGGTGTGGGCATTGGTGTGCACGTGACGTCCCTCTCTTTGCGGTCATAATTAATGACCTACTCAAAGAGTGTAACCTATAATGCGTATCTACCTATTAGGAGGCGACAGGCTAAATCTTACTTAGCACGACGTGTAGGTACGCCTAGCGTTATTTAGACACACACAGACAGATAATTACAATTTAAAAAGGTCGGAATTCACCTTGCACACAGTTACTTATTGCCGTGAAAAGTGGCTTGTTCGCGTCCGCGCTTGGCGTGAACATGCGAGGTCGAATGATGACCATCGACGCGCTTGGGTCGCCGGAGCGGAAGCCAACAGATAACCCAGCGTGAGCGCTAGATCCAGACGACGGTGTGTTGATGTTTGCTTTGCTGGCACCTCCGCGCGGACAAGCGCTTCCTCAGCAACGAGTGCCCGCGCACGCAGCAGCGCCTGCACCAGGGCTTCGTCCGCAAGCAGCGATGGGAGGCGCGAATGGAGCAGGAGGGATGAACTACATCTCGACACCAACTGCGAGCCAATAGAAGTTGTCGATCCGCGAATTCGACGGGACCGAGCTCTACCGAGGGCTCGGCAGCGGGTTTGTCGACTGGGGACGTACGTTCTTGCGCGCGATCAAGCTCGCCGAGTCGTCATGCGGCTTCCTCTGGTTGGAAGACGTGAAGGTCGACCTGCTCGGCCATTTCTTGTCGGGGGCTGCGGAATGCTAGTATCACGAGCAAGTGGAAACGTGGTGGACGAAACAACCGACGCTCGACTACGTCATGTTTTAGCTGCTGGCGACGTGTAAGACGTTAATAACGGCCAGCCAAGAGATGAAGCTCTTCATGACGAAGAAAGAGGCAAAGCAAACGTGGTTGGAGCATTTCCTCTACATGGTCGCCGTAAGAGACGCGCGAGGCGGAGCTGACTCGCTCGTCCTGGACAACATCGTTCATCACGTGTCGCCCGGGCTCTTGATCGTGATTAGGGCCGAGTCCGACCCCACGCGATCTAACGATCTGCAGCACGCGGAGGAGTTGGCGCAGTTCTCTCAGTCAATAGAACACGCGAGTGGCGCGGTGGGACACGAAGTCTTCGCATTTCACGACGACGCGCGACCCGAGACGCGAACATGCTTCGGGTGCGGAAGGTCGGGCACGTGCAGCGGAACTGCCACGCGAAGGGCTCTGCGGTGGACGAGGAGCAGGGCGAAAGCGGTGCGAAGAGCGGAAAGCTGATCGCGCTGACGGAGAAGCCCAACGAAGGCGCAAGGAGCAGCGGATCGCAGCCCGCGCCGACAAAGAAGCATGACGACGGCGGAGGAGTAGCGGATCACAGCCCATGCCGAGCAAAAAGCGCGCACGCTCGGGGAAGTGGTGCTTCGGCAAGAAGACGCGGGAGTTGTGTTCGCGTTAGGCGACGCCGACAAGAGCGACCGAGGAGTCTGGATCCTCGAAAGTGGCACTAGCCGCAACCTCGTGAGCGACGCGCAACTGCTCGTCGAGGTGAGGGTGTGCAACGACGAGATCGCCATGGCAGAGGGCGAGTCGCTCCAGCTGACATGATGCGGCAGCGTGCATCTGAACGTCATCGCGAACGGCGCATAGGTGACCGTGACGCTCACCGACGTCTACCTGGCGCCGCGCCTGGAAAAGAACATCGTGTTCTACAGGAAACTCGAGCGAAAAGGGTCCACGCTCGTGTATGATGGAGACAAGCACTCGCTCTCCCTGCGCAGTGGCGGTGCCGTCGCTATTGACGTGGCAATGAAGAGCAACCATTTTGTACGTGCAGACCACGACGACGCGACAGCAGGGAGCCAGCGACGCCATCATGGCGGCAATCGAGTCATGCGCAGCAGGGGAAGTCGCATCAGACATGCAAGAGGGCACACTGCTCCATTTCTACCAGCGGTTCGTGCACTTGGCGTTCAAAACCATCGAGCGAATAGCGGGCGACCCGGAGTTCGGCATAAGTCTTACGAGCCACCGGCGCATGGCATGCGTTTTTTGCATGGAAGGCAAGCAGACGCGCAACACGCAGCCGCAGCAAGACAGCGGCGAGAACGCCCGATCGACTACATCGGTGGCGTGATCTATTTAAACCTGAAAGTTCTGATGGCGACACAAGACCGCCTCGGGAATATGAACCTGATTGACTTTGTTGCTCACAAGAGCAACTTCTGCAGGATATTCCTTGCGTGGGCGAAGGACGCCACCGTGAAACAGTTCGAGGCGTTCCTAACTCACTTTTAAAAGCGGCTCGACTGTCAGATCCGCGTGCTCCGCACCGACGGCGGCGGCGAGTGAGTCAAAGTCGGACGTTTCTGCAAGCGCATCGGCGTGGCGCGGCAGATCTCGGAGGCGAGGAACCAGGCGTCGAACGGGAAGGATGAGCGCATGCACTCCACAGTCCTCAACCTCGCGCGAAGCATTATGTTCGCCTGCGCGCTGCCACTCAACTTCTAGGGCGATGCTGTGTTGTACGCGGTGTACGTGCTGAACAGGAGCCCGGCGCGCTCGAACCCGAAGTGCTTATCACCACTCGAGATGCTGAAAGGCACCGCGCCGGACTTGCGGCAGATCGTCGTCTACGGGTCGCACTGCTACGTCTACCGCGACCCGTGCAAGAGTTCGCTGATGCAGCGATCGCAGATCAGGACGATCGTCGGGATCAGCGACGAGACCAAAGGGTACAAGGTCTTGTTGAAAAATAAAGTAAGGTGATCGTCACCCAGCACGTCAAAGTCATCGACACGCTGACGGAGACGCGTAGCTGCAACGCACAATGAGCAACGACGACCGAGCCGACGCTGCGGAGGAGACGGTGCCAGAGCCAGATGCGCCAGCGACGCCGAGGAGCGGAACGAACAAGGCGAAGAAGCCGTGTGCGTGCCAAGCGCACGGCACGCGCGGCGCTACGAAGCGCGCAAGCAGCAGCCAGTCAGGAGGAGCCAGCTGCCGGTACGGAAGTCGTGAGTGCGGCGTTCGAACGTGACCCGCAAAACTACTCCGACGCCACGCGCATCATCAAGCAAGACGGATGGGTGGCTGCAATGGAAGAAGAGGTTGCGGCTCTGCAGGACAACGACGTCTGAACGATCAACGCGAGGAGCGCCCGGGTCTAACGCTCTGCAAACCAATTGGGTATACAAAACAAAGACCACTGTTGACGGCGAGCTGGAGAGGCTCAAGGCGCAGCTCTTGGCCTACGGAAATGAGCGGGTGCTCGGAGTCGCCTACGGGCTCATATTCGCAGCAGTGATGAACCTCTCGACCTTGAAGGTCATTCTCGCGCTTGCCGACACGTGGGGGGTGCCTGCCATGCATGGCGACATCCCAACGCGTATGTCAAGGCGGACAAAAAAGGCGCACTCGTGGATCTACCTTCATCTGCCGCGCAACATGAGCGTATCGAACACGATGCTGCGAGAACACGGCGCGACAAGCGCGAAATAGCTCGTACTTGAGTTCCGCAAGAGCCTCTATGGGCTCAAGAAGTCCGGGCGGCTATGGAATCAACTGCCTCACACCAAGCTCTCGGCCGCGAGTTTTCGACGCTGCGAGAGCGGCATGTGCCTGTATTGGAAGCGCGACGGGCCGGATATCGTAGTTGTCGGGGTGTACGTCGATGAAATCCTCACCACCGGGACGAGCACCGCTGCGGTCGATCGCTTCTTCGGCTCCTCGCATCGCTGTTCGTCAGGGACTAAGGCCGAGGCAGCAAGTTCGTTGGGATTCGAGTGGAGCTGAATGAAGACGGAGAGTATTGCCTGGACCAGGAGGTGGCGATTGGCGACCTACTGCGGAGTAACAGCCTCGCCGACGCAAAGGCGGCGCGCACGCCGATCGGAGGCGACAACAACAACGAGCGGCCGGGTGACGCGGAGCACTAGGGTCAGCGAATGCGCCTCCAGAACTGGCAGTGCGCGACTTTCTGTCGCTGGTCGGGTCGCTCCTCTGGGTCGCGTGCCGTACGCGGCAGATGCACGCGCCGCGCGTGCTTGACCGGAGGTTGGCGAAACGAATTGCACGCTACCTCAAGGGGACTGCGACGCTAAAGATCACGATGAAGCCCGCCCAAGGCGACGAAGCAGCGCCGCAACTGGACGCGCTCATCGACGCCGACTTTGCAGGCAACAGGGCCGACAGAAAGTCGATGACGGGCGGCGTGCTCCGACTGAATGGAATGCCGGTAAGCTAGGGCGCGCGCAAGCAGGGAGACGTGTCGCTGTCGACGATGGAGGCGGGATTTGTGGCCGCGAGTGAGACCGCGCGGGAGATGCTTGGCTAGAGAGAGATGCTGATGGAGGTTGGACTTGCGCCAGCGCTGCTTATGCAGCTGCGCTTCGACAACCAGGCGGCTATAAGCCAGATCGCTGGCGAAGCGTCGTCGCAGAAGGCGAAGCACGTGGACGTCCGCCACAAGTTCCTCTGCGACTTCGCTCGGTGCGGCATCATCGTCGCGCGCTATGTCAGGTCCGAGCTGATGCTCGCGGACCTGTAGACGAAGGCACCGGACGCGACGAAGCTTGGGACGTTGCGTGAGCTCATGAAGATCGGGTAGAAGATGAGTCGACGGTGCACGAAGATGAAGGGAGGTGATAGAACGGGGGCACACTCGAGGAGGAGTGTAGGAAAGAAAACATTCAGGCCGTTGACGGTTTTAGGGTGAGATAAGAGGTCATAATCAGGGCGATTAGCGCCGGCCGTTTTTCTAGGAGATAGGTGCAGAACGTGTACGATACAGATGACTGTAGTAGAGCGATAGCTAGCAGGGTAGGAAGACAGCGAGCAAGTGACAAGAAATAGATAGAATCTTATCAACCTTCTACTGCGTCAATGCATATTTGCCTACAAGGCTGATGTTAGTCACCCTGTTGACGTGCATATACTTCCGTCATCTATTGCAGCGAACCGGTTTTTGCACTCTTTCGTTTCAGTGCATGCGTTAGAAACGCGTTTACAGCTTCGTGCAACATTCCGCCACCGACACAGCGCACTTGGCAGAATTCTTTCGACCCCCTCCAAAGCATTCAAAGTCGGTACCACGTCTGTTAACGGAAACACACCGCTGATCCCTACTCAAAACAAGTCGTTTCGTCGCTCATCTCCGAAGAGTTGACGTGCGCGTCACGGGTGCACCATATCACTGCTCCGTGGCAATGATCACGCGTTATTACGTTCATTATTGTCTTGAAGCTGCGTCGCGCAGATCCGTCCCTCGTCTTGATGTAGTAGCGATAATTTTAAAAACAAGGTGTAAATAATAAATCCAGTTTTTGGTACAGGTCCTTGGTATAATGCTTGCGTCAAACGACTGTAGCGATTTCCTGCTAGTGATTTTTCTATCACAATGATTTGTTGTTAGCTAGTAGATAATGGAACAGATAATCATCTCTCTTTTACATCCATTTATATAGTTCTTGCGATTAGTATCGTTTTTTACAGGTCATGGGCCTGAAGCATACCGGCACACAGAGGCAGAGCATGCGATGACGCGCATACGAAATCTGTCCTTGCGAAATGGTCATTAAACGGTGAGCATGAAGATCTCGGATGGATAAGCAAACCCACTACCTTCTATGCGCTGAGCTTTACCAACTTCAGAATTGACGATGCATCAAAAATCCCAGTACTGATGAGAGAAATCAACGAATGTATAAACAGGCTCGATGATTTGAAGTAAAGGTCGATGAATGGAAAGAAGGGCGTGCGATATACAAGGCATTCCTATGACTTTGCCCGTGAATTTAATTTCATTTGTGTCAGCTCTTGGAAGAGAGGCAACAGTGCACGTGGATGCATAATTTGGATGCTTTAAACGCCGGTAGTAAGCCCCACGAGGCTGGAGGACATGCATTATTTCGGTTAAGGCCAATTCGAGTATAGCAGACTAACTTTAATGATAACGTAATATGTTAATTAAGGCGTTGGAGCTAATAAACCGCTGCCAAAACTTGTAAATTGCCCTATTGATGATATGGATTGGACAAGGGTCTCGGATCTGAATGTTGGAAAGGCGTCGAAGTTTTAAACGACAATGTCTATGGAAATTTGGTCGTGTGTAGTGAGTAGTTAGATGACGTGAAGGTGTAATGGTTTGGAATGTACATCTTATTACTGCAGAGGTTTATTATAACAGGCAAATTGCGATGTGGTAGTCAATTACCATATTGCAGTGGGAAATAAAAAATCCTAGACGCATTCAAGTCAATATAACGCCGGCCCAATGGAAACTCTTCGCACATACGAACGACCCCATGAGGAGCCGGACAGAATATTACATGTATCCGACTATTACTTTTAAATTTTGCGAAAAAAATGGTGGGGAATATTGTGTTACGCTCTGGAAATTTTAAGGACAATGTTGATGGATACTAAGGACCACACAATACCTGATTGCCTTGTTCAGGCAAACCACTTGCCTATTTTGCTCAAGCGTATGAATTGCAACTAGATGAGACATAGCCATTGGATGTAAATTTGTAAGGTCTGCCTTGGAGAAGAAATAGAAGTAAGTGCGCCGTCACCATTTTTGTAAGGAGTTCGGCCATATCCACCAACCGCGTCCGAAGCGAAAACGCTCGTGTCGGGCCCACTCGACATTTTTTGGTGGCGGCGACTGAAGTGCCTGGTATTTATCGTAATGTTTGAATTTTGGATACAAGTTTTAGCTAATGTTTGGTGAGCGATGATTCGTGAATTCACAAAGATGAACCGTGCTATGGAGTTTTCCGTTCGCCTGAAAATGTCATTGAACTTACAATTAACGCTGTAGCTTGTAAATATGAAGGTGTGTTGATGCTAACGAAAGTCTTTTAATGTGGAAAATGTCAAACACAATGTAATTCGTATGGGCTTTTAGACAAGAAAGGCCTTACTTGGGTACAGTGGTAATAAGTCGTGTTAGCATTCAAACGTTCTGTAGATGTCGCTTTCAATTTTAATTATATGAAAATGTTCTTGTGGTTCTGTGTCGAATAGTAAAGAGCATTGTGGGGCCTATCAAAGTCATCATGTCAATTTAGATGAGGAAGCGGTCAGGGAAGGATCCGATAGTGTTCATTATGGCGATTTGATGGAATGCGCAAGTGCTCTGAAACCTCATCTACAAAAAAGTTAACATACAACCTCTCATCTAATATTTTTCTCACGGGAAAACGTCGAGTCAATTGTCGGACTTGTGCGCAGGATAAATAGACCAAGAGCCGATTTTCAATCAAGAATGCAGTACAATACCCACCCATTAATAAAGCTAGAGGATTCATTTTTATAAAAGGACTAAAATTTTTGACACCGAAAGAACTTCAAAAGAACCGCTATATGATTTATTTGGTTGATCACAAAAGCAACTAGTGTCGTGTGTTCCTTGCACGTACCAGAGATACTTCGGCCAAGCACTTTTAGCATTTTCTGGCATTTTCAGAAGACGTTTACAGGTCATGTACCCCGGCTTCATACGGGCCTAAGAAGAAAGGATCACAATGTTGATTATTCTGCGAGAAGACTGTTGCACCAAGACAATAAAAAAGCGATCAATCAAGTAAGCAATGAAAAAGCCGAGCGAATGCATTGAAACATAATGGATATGGCTTGTCGCATGATCGGCTAGTGTCTTACCATTTAAGCTTTAAGGTGGTGCGTTGAAGTATGCTGCGTACATACTGACGGCTTCAACAACTTTGAATATTTGTATGGCATCACCTATCAAGTTGTTGATGGGTCAGACACAGTACCTCGGTGAGATCTTCGTTTGAGGCCGCCATACACAGTGTACAGAAATACCAAAAAACAAAACGTGTACAGAGAGGAGATAAAATACGTTATCGTTGGCATTGGTATAGAAACCTAAGGGAATCATGTTTACCTGCCAACTAAAAAAGAGTGGTCGATATCACCCAACATGTGAAGAATATTGAGACGTTGTCCAATACCCACAACAAACAAGTTCAGGATTTTGTATTTGCACATTAATGTTGGTCCAAAAAATAAGAGGTCCGTGCGAGATGAAATCCAGTGGCGATACACCAATATATCATGGAAAGGGGGAGAAGAAGAAATTATTCGGAACATATTCCAAGAACTACGTAGACGAAATAGAAGGAGGTTGAGACAAGGTAGGCGAACAAAGATAAGCGGGTAAGCAATAGACACGGATCCAAGGTACCAATCATGAATTATGATGTTGTCAATGTTGATTCAATTTCTGAAACTATCATGGGGCTATGCCTAGCAGTCATATCAAAGAGGATATCAAAATCATAAGTGTTGGAGGCTTGGAGACCAATGAAGTTTGGAACGTTGTGGATGCTTCAGCGAATATTCAGGCTTGAATTCGAAGGGTTACGATACGACCACGCTTGGTGCATAAGGCGGTGGTGAGCTTTAGGGGAGAGATAGGTCGTTCGTAGAAACGAACAAGTTTCGGCGGTATATACGGAACAGTTTGAGCGGCTTAATTTGCATGTCGGATGTGACGACTACTTTTACATTGGCAAGAAAATGGTGGTGCTCCGAAGTACGAAGACATTCCTAACACTTACTAAAAGCAGAAAAAGAACCGAATCTAGATATTTACATTCGAGTCCCGCATGGGATGCAGATCTAAGAAAAAATATTAATTAGTTGAATATTTCGATGAGTAAATATTTGTTGAAACTGAAGACAACGCTCTATGGGCTGAACCAAGCATGAAGGCTGTGAAGTAAATTGCCTTACCTGAAGTCGATCGACCTTGGTGTTACTAAAGCCTTACCGATATGTGTGCTGATATTAGATGGAAAGTTGATATATTTTGACTTGGAGTTTGGGCACAAAAATAAGCTAAGGCTCGGTGAATACATTCTTTGACAAGCTCATTTCGCTTTTAGTGAAGGAACTAGAAATTTCTTGAAAGATTTCGGGTATGTGTATCCAATGGGAGAACGAGGATGGCTACAGCTTTATTAAACTACGTAATTGGGTGTACGTACACCATGCTCTAAATCAAGCCTTACCACTGTGGCCATGTTAAAGGGGCATGGACTTGAATTGGAGCATGGCGTACATACACCCATTGCCTAAGACTAGAACAAAGCTGAATACATTTAATTCGAGACTCTATGGGTTGCTGTAGGAGATGGATTGATAACTGTGAAATCATTAGTCACGTGTGAGAAGTTTACTATGGATTACTTGGACACAGAACTGATGTAGCATTTGCTGTACATAAGGCGTCAATACTAACTCACCAGCCAAAAATGGAAGACTGATAACTGGCTAAGAAATTTGCCAGGTATCTTTCTGGTGCGTAAATTCGTATCTTTCTATAGTTGGTAGAAGATATAATTCAGGTTTGATTTGCAAGTAGATGGATTATGTAACTGGGCACTGGTGACTTGTACTGACGCAGTACAAATTAACTTACACTGACGTAGTGTAAGTAGTGCCGCACGTCACTTCACGTACACCGTACGTGCAGAGGAAGGTTAGCTATTGAACGACGCGGTCAATAGAAGTAGAAGGTATAACTTTTTTAAATATAATTAAGTCCTAATCATTATCCTATGTCTTAGTCCGAACTTAATTATACTTACCTACCACATTGTATGCTGAGCTCTTGCTCACCACTCATTGCGCGCGTCAATCACTGATTAGACCGCTTGAGCTGACTGATATGATGGCCCATATCAGCCAATAAGTGAGTGCTTCTGAATATTATTCCTTATGGTGATATTCATGAACATTATCAACCTTCATAATAATATTCTAATGAACAACTATTGATTGTCAGGTAAATGTAACAGGCTCGCCCCGCTACATCAACTCTCCTTAAAAGATAGTTAATCAATAACTACCATGTTTGATGTAGTCACCGTTCGACTATTTCAGGGAAAGGGAGCACTTGTTGGCCATGTCCACTCATTTCAGAGTTTACCAGCATGGCGAAGGACCCCAAGCGAATCGCTGCAAGACCACCGAGAAAGCAGCTGCGCGTGTGAGCTCAGCTGCTCGTGACATTTCACAGCCTCGTGCTGCAGACGATGTTTCGTCTGCTGCTTCTTCAACTCTTCCTGCGGCACCAGTTGCTGCAGATGCACGTGGTGAGTTACCACGTGTTAATGATGATGGCTCATAAGTGGAGCTTATTTATTTCGGGGGAGTCGGATGGTGGGTCCGACTCTAAGAAGGCACCTAGGTCTCCCGAGTCGACCGGAACGGCCGAGTATGAGCCTTCGAATAGGACTCGATCAGGTCGTCTGACTCGTGGTCACTACCGGAGTCTGTTTAGATCGGAGTATGAGCATGCTACCTCATCCCCGCTTGATACTGCGCATTCGCCTTCTAGCGAATGCGAAGATAAATTTTGCCATCGTGAGGGCGACTCTAGTGGTACCAAGGCTTCCGTTGGTACCACGCAGGAGGCTATAGTCGGCAATGTGCTGCGTCTATCCCCAACACAAGCCTTGGGTGTTACCAGAAAGGATTGTGAATGACTTGTCAGGCGAGACAAGTCTCCATCATCGAATTACATACTTCGATGCGAGGCTGTTGCACGGCCTAGACATCAGTGCGACCAACTTTCGCGCTAAAGAAGACTTCTATCTGGATGCTTTTCTAATGCATCACAGGTATGGTGGCAACACTTAGAGAGACAAAAGCTCGTTAGGGCTGGCGTGGAACGCCTTTGTGCTCAATGTGCAGCACATTGGGCGCGAGGCTTGGCTTCAAAAACTTAAGGCAGCTCGTGTTAGGTTTGAGAAGCGAACCTTAACGGGTGCAAAATTGAGATTGCATCAATTGTCTCATGGAATTCGTGCCTCACGTGGGGCGACCCATGTCCGTGTTGTTTCGATAACTCGCAGAGCGTCCAAAGGGAGGTGTACTCCCTTTATTTGCCCTGGGGAAGGGCGCGCATCTCTACTGTCTACGGTATCAACCTAAGCACGTAGTAACTAATGTGGATAGTAGTAAACTACTACCCAAGTACATCGGCCCGTTTCGTGTACTACATCGCAAAATCAATGCGGACACGATAGAGTTGCCTCGCAGGATGCGTATGCATCCTACGTTTTATGTCGGTCGTCTCCGCCCGTACCATCAGCAAGTGGTTTCTTCCTCAGAAAAATACAGTCGCCACGCTCAAGAACCTCTTGACGTTTCTTTTGGTCCCGAGCCATTTTATCAATCTGGCTCTGGAACGTCACCATCTGGCGGTGAATATCACCGACTTCGTCGCAAATGGCTTGGCTCCCCCAACTGTTCTCCAATTGGGAGAACGCAAACTCCGATCGGTCTTACAATCGATGAAGGCGGTAGCGTTGTACAGACACCTCCACAGATAGCCGTTCTTGCCTCTCTTATTCCACAAGATCACGCAGATCGTGGAGGCGCCGCTCAAGACGAGCACCCTCCGCCGCGAACTCGAACAAAGGATTTGAGTTGATATACCCGCCCCCACCACAGCCGTTGGTGGACTCGCACGGTGGTCAACGCTTTCACGTGGAGCGTATCTTCAATCACCGTGACGTAAAGGGGTAGCGAATGAGTTATCTTGTTTTCTGGCGCGGCTATCCGCCGTCTCACGACAGATGGGCGCGAGGCGTTCAGCTGATGGTACACGTTGAGGGTCTCGTCCTCCAGTACGACGAGACGCATCCAATTAATCAGAAGGGCTATCAGAAAACACGCGCCCATGGCGCTGGTAGAGCGATTGCAGGTTAGCGATCAAATTTCGCCTCTAAGTCTCCGACTTAAAATAGAAGAACGTTTACTCTTCCATGTTTGTCAGCGTTCCGTTTCTGCTGGTCCACTGCGTTAGTGATGCAGTTTTGTACAAAACAGACCACTGCCTCTGTTCCAGCAGAAATTCTTCTGATGACTCACTTTTTATTGTTGCAGTGCGCCTTGTGCGCACTGCTAGGAGGTCATCATCTTTTTCTGCGAGGGTGTTCTCATCCGCGCTGGTGTAGTCATTGGCGATACTAAATATACCAGCATCGTCATCCTCATCTGGATCAGCAATAATGTCGTCATTGTTGCTGAGATTATCTTCTTCGATGTCGAGCAAATCGACGTTGGCAACGTTCGCGTCGTCGATCACCACGACACGTGATGAGCAAGAGCCAGAACGGTTTTTGCTCGAGCGAATCCCCCCCCTTGAATTAGTGTTACACTATAAATGGGTGGGTAGGCATGGATGGCGTAATCCATTCACCAAGAGTGGTGTATGCGTTGTCGATGCATGCACGGAGTTGTTGAATGCAAACTCCACCATCGGCAACAATTCGCTCCAATCTGTGAAAGATTGGACGTATCCTCGAAGTATCTCTTCGAGGACGCGGTTGACGCGTTCTGTCTAGCCATCAGTATCGGGCTGGTCAGAAGTAGACATAGTCAGACGTGTTCCGAGGGATCGGAACACGGATTGCTCAAACGTCGCCGTGAACCGAGGATCTCTATCAGAGACTAGTTCACGGGGTAGACCGTGGAGTCGGAATACCGTGTTAATGAAGACAAGGGCACAACCATGCGCGCAGATTGACTCATTAACTGCAGCGAGATGTACCATCTTGCTGAATCGGCCTACGAACACAAAAATACCATTATTCTTGTGAGCGTCTTCGGGGAAACCGAAGACGAAGTCCATTGAAACGGACTGCCAGCACTCTTCCGGGATTGGTGGAGGCTGTAGTGGTGCACGGGATGAAGGAATGGGCATCAACCGTTGGCACACTTTACAAGCACGAATGAACTTGCGCACAAACTGATACTGGCGGGGCCAGTAAAAGTAGCGACATACCGTGAGATAAGTCTTCTCACGCCCACGATGTTACTAGTTGGTGCATCGTGACACTCATACATGATGCGTAAGAGCAAATCATTATGAGTGGGAACGTTTACTGCTTGAAGGGCGAGGTCTCTCGCTCTCAACACTGCAGAGGTACATTGCTTCCGGACCTCCCGCCTCTACTCGTCTCGAAGGACGATAGGTGGTTAAGCTAGTGTGAGCCTGTCTCACACTAAAGTCCTCTTGCACCGCAGTTGTGATCGCTTCCTCAAGTGACTTCAACTCGATGCGGAATAGGTGGTTCCTCACGGGACCATTTATGAGGCCTGTAAGAATATCGTGATCAACACGAATTCACTTACAGGGTTCGCTACCATGCAACTTGAAAGGTAACGAACGTGCTGAGCGCAAGAATAAACGTCATGCTTACCTTGTTTTATCGTCAGGAGCTCTAAAAGCGTCCTGAACTCAGCTCTTGGCGACTTAAACGCTTGGCTGAGCAGAGTCTTAAAGACCACCAGCGATCCAAACACGTTTGGATATTGTAATTAAAGATGCAGGGCCCAAGTTCTGGCACGCCCTGATAAATTCGATTTGGCAAATACAGCTTGAATTTCCTCATCGTCGATGTGGCGAGCCTTAATGGCATCGTCCACTTCGAGGAACCATCTCAACAGGGAGTCTTCTTCGACTCCCCGGTACTTGGAGACTTCTAACTTTAGAGGCTCGCGTCGACGCTCACGTGTCGACGCTGCAGTAGCAGACTGAGACTGTTGCTGTCTCAGGAGCTCAGTCTACTGGTGATCGTGCTAATGCAGCAGGGTCACTTCAGCTCGCGACGCGTCAAGTTCTCGCTGCAATAACTTGGCGATTATGGAATGCTGTCGGTCCCTATCCCTTGAGGATAGCAGAGACCAGACTGCTTCTTCGCCAACGGTCGAACTCATTCGTCCGACCGCACTCCATTCGACATCGCTCAAATAGGAGTAACTTTTACGGGTGCCGTGAAAGGTGTCGTCGCCTTCGTCGTCCAACATGTTCATGTTGAACGGGTTTTGTGGTCCTTGGACGGACTATAAAGTGCTACCAGCTCGCCTTGCAGGATGCAGTACGCTCTTCCGCTACAATATAGATCTACAGACCGTTCTCCTTTGCAATCCCTATAAAACTTAAAGACCGTTCTCTCAGGCACTATCAACGACCGTGGATTGTACACTCTTGTGCGCACATGTTCCGTCTCGCGAATTTACCTCTTTCGCCCCTCCTGCCCGACATCCACGGTCCAAAGTCGTGTATGTTCCAGCGCAATCATGTGCACTGCTCCCAGGAAAAAAGTCGTAGCCAAGCGCAAGTGCCCGTCCATTTCCACAATCGAAACGCGATTGACCGTCCAGCTCCTGAACATCATTTTATCCTTTAGCTTGAACTCGTCATTAGATAAAAATGCGAGCATCCGAATTTACGTAGCTACTGTACAACATATGTACAAACGCACGCAAAAATTGCGCACGTCTATGTGCCTGTCTACATGTCCCACGCGACCAAATTGACTGGAGCTCCTCAGTCGACTCGTCCATTTCACTCATTGAGATGACGGCCCCGAATATGGAGCCTGCTATTCAGCAGCTCCTGAACCAGCACGAGTTCTTGGAGGTGATCGAAACCGGCCAAGACGAGAACAAGCGCGTGCGTGTGAAGTGCCAGCTGACGCAGCACGAGATGCTGCTGCACGCTGACGTCATTGCGACGCACCTCGCGTCCAAGAAATTCCGAAAAGCTCGGGACTGGTACTGTCACGACTACTCGCAGTACGAGCCGTACATTGTCCCGCACCGGAGATTGCCCAAGAGTTTGTTCTGCAACGTCACGAGTACGATCCTGAACCGCATTCCGGCTGAAGTGGTGAAGCACGTGCAGGGCAAACGGTACAAGCGGATGAAAGAGCACGTGAAGGTTCAAGTGATCAAGACTGGAAACAACGGGGACGACGACCAGACGCTGTCGAATCGGGACTTTGATGCCGACCTATTCGAGTTTGAGAATAGTCAAGTGGTCTACTCGGACGAGGATGAGGAGCAGGGAGATGGGGAGGACGAGGGCGACGAGCTGGAGACAGTCAAGAAAGCGAGTCTGCAGGAAGAGGACGATGACATGGCGGACTTGTACCCTGATGATGAGTCCAATGAAGGCAGCGATACTAAGGCTATAGATACTGACACTAAGGCTGATGATGACACTGATGAGACGATGGAGGAGAAGCCTCAGAAGAAGCGCCGTGCTAAGAGCAGTTCAGGTTCTAAAACGACACGACACAGGTCGAAGAAGGTTAAAATGGACAAGGCTAGTGCATCGACATGATCGAGTGAATACAACTTGAACACAAGACGGTAGAAACTGTGCGTCCAAATGGTTCACAATTGGATGTTTGCAGGTTATAGCGTTGTCTCCGTGTGTGCTTCTTTCTCGTGCTACATGCGCTCCCTTCGCCAGATCTCATGCCACGGCCTCCTTCATCGCTGGCGCCGAGTGCGTCACCTTGACGATATACGGCGTCGACTTGTGCGCTTGGTACGCCGGCTTCCCTTTAAGTCCAAAGCTCTCGAAAAGCATCTTGTCCTTTTCAAACGCCGGGTTGGCAGTCGTCAGCAGCGTGTCGCCGTTAAAGATCGAGTTGGCACCAGCCATGAACATCATCCCCTGCTCCGAGTCGGTGAACGACATGCGACCTGCACTCAGCCGCACCATGGTCTTGGGCATCACAATGCGTGCCGTTGCAATCATCCGCGCCATGTCCGACGCGGTGACAGGCGCCACGTCGTCGTCAAACAGCGGCGTGCCTTCCACTGACACCAAGGCATTAATGGGCACGGACTCGGGGTGTTCGTCCATTGTAGCCAGCGTATGCAAGAGCCCAATGCGGTCCACCTTCTCCTCGCCAAGCCCTAAGATCCCGCCGCAGCAGACGGAAATCCCGGCTCGACGCACGTTTGCAATGGTCTCGAGACGGTCATCGTACGTGCGCGTCGTCACGACTTTGGCATAATGCTCTCGACTCGTATCCAAGTTGTGGTTATAGGCGGACAGCCCCGCTTCCTTGAGCTGCACGGCCTGCTCTTCCGTGAGCATCCCGAGCGTGCAACAGACTTCGAGATCCAGGGCCTTGACTTGCCGCACCATGTTCAGAATGTGCTGAAAAGCGTTTTTCTTGCCCACTTCACGCCACGCAGAGCCCATACAGAATCGGGTACTGCCAGCTGCTTTTGCACGTCGTGCCATCTGAACCACTTCGTCAACCTAAAACAGTACATTTAAAGTTCGAAACAGCTGGTTAGTTCGAGGGACGTCATCTCAATTTTAAAGTAAACCCTAATATGTGTGTGTGGTGCACATAATACAAAAGTAGTAGTAACAGCTCCAGTGAAATGTATACAGATGTATTGTCCAAGCCCCACACATTAGCGCCCACCTTTTTCGTTGGCTCGGGCTTGACGAACGTCTTGTACCGAGACGACTGGGAGCAGTATTTGCAGTCTTCGGTACAGCCACCGGTTTTAATCGACAGCAGTGTGCACTGCTGCACTTCCGTCGGGTCAAAGTGCATACGGTGCACCGTGGCGGCCTTGTATACGAGCTCCAGCAGCGGCTGGTCGTAGACGTTCTGCACTTCCTCTTTCGTCCAGTCGTGACGCACGTCAGCGGACAGTCCGGGGATAGTGAGGGACACGGAGGACAAGTGGCGCATGTGCACGCGGGTTATGGACGACGGCGTGAGCTGGCGGAGCATTGTGGATACACTTGGTGGATCGCTGTATGTTTTATTGTGAGGGTGTGTGTTGGGTAAAGTAGGTTGAAAGACGATGCCATGGTCGGACTTGGGTGCAGTTTGGAAGAGAGTTTGACAAGCATGAAGTAGCGACATGAAGTGGCACACCGGAGCGATGTGATTCTGATTTTGCAGAGACGCATCTAAACTAATAGTCGGATGATTCGATATTGTGTTTGCAATAATTGGATGGTGAGAGCGAGTGGCTATAAATAATGTCGAGAGCGGATAATGTTGTCGTTGGACTGCACAAACTAATAAGCCTTTTTGTTGGCTGTATTTGATGTAGTCATACTGCTGGAAGCTGTTGCAATGATTGATTCCAAGGTAGTTTTGCAATCAAGCCCTGTCTATATATATATTTGCTATTTCATAATCCGATCGTTTTAACAAATAAAATGAGTAGTACAAAAAGTAGATAAAATCTTCAAAGCAAATTTATTTATCTACTTATTATAAGAAGCAGGTCGGCTTCACCATGTCGTCGGTGTCGATATCGCCTCCGTCCTCTCTGTTCCGCATTCTAAAAAACAACGTGTGACAGAGGATCCATCTAGCTTTTTACAATAATTTCTAGGACCTCCTACAACCATTCTTGTCACATTGTCCTGTTCTTGATTTTTACATTTGATCGTTTCCGTGCATGTCGCTCAACAGGCGACGTATTGCTTACTCGATCGTGAATACAAACTCGGCTTGTGATTGTGAAGAATGTATTTTCGAACGTTGTATGTATTTGCCAATAATTCACCACAATAATACCCCCCACCATCATTAAGCGTCTCGTACGCGGACGTCAGACATCGATGCCTCACCGAATTTTGGTCCTGTTAAAGCTTGTGCTATACCATAACGGACCCAAGAACGGCACGTTGAGCTCGAGTGTCGAATCCGCTTTTTTGTTCTTTTGTCAACACGAGCACAAGCCTTGGTGGGCGATGTTTATAAACATGAGCTTTGCATGCTTCGTTAGCGCCGTCGATCAATACAGTTAAGTTGCGGTTGCATGTTCGCTGGACTCAACCGATTAGAGATAGGCAAAGCTTAAGATTCCAAAAGTTTTCTCGGGTCACGCGAGCAATATTGTGCCACGTATATATTTGGAATCAAGTATTCGGTGAAACGATCTAACCTTGATTTCGCGCTCGTTCCAATGTCTCCGACATCGTATCCTTCACTTGTAACGAAAGCAAGTAGCAATTACTGCTTTAACAGAATAGCTGTAGCGTTGTCCGATCGAAATGTCCACGCCGAGATGTTATGGCCGAGGTATTGCAAAGAGCAATGATCGCTGCGTTAACTATTCTTCACCCCTTTACAAACGGGTGGACAAGCGCGTCCTTAACCGAGATGCGCCTCGACGGGTCCAGCGTGAACATCCGATCCAGCAAGTCTCGAAGCTCAAGTACCAGCTTTCGGTCGTCCGACGCACTTTTTGCAGCTAGCAAACTGCTAGCTAGGTCAACCTTGGTCTTGAAGGTACCCATCAAGCGCAAAATGGGCTTACCTAACGACCACACATAGAATAGATAAATAAGTAGCGTATGTGACAAGTGAACGGTAAATACACAGTAGAACGCATTGCTGACCTGTGACCTGATCGCTCTCCCGGCTGCAGAACTTGAGGTCTTCTGTAAAGTGCGGCTCCATCAGCAGCTGGTCAACGTATGCCTGGCGGTGTTTCTTGATCAGTTTATTCGAAATTTTGCCCTTGAGCTCCATAAAGAGTTTGAGCATCTCGTTATTCGTGCTCCCTGGAAACACAACTTTGCCAGTGAACATCTCGTATAAACAACAACCGATAGACCACATATCTACCGCTTTGTTGTAAGCAAGGCCCAGCACAATCTCAGGCGCACGGTAGAAGCGACTGACCAAGTACGGTGTCGGATCTTGCTTTCCCTCGTCTGATCGAAAAGCCGATCCGAAATCGCACAGCTTGACTGTTGTCTGTTTCTCATTTAGCAGAATATTATCCGGCTTAATATCTACGAGCAAGAGACGCATAACAAATCAATCAGCAGTAGGTCATCGACATTGTTTCTTGTAAGTATGCAGTCTCTATACGTACCAGCATGAATCACTCCGCACGACTCCAAATGATTGAGAGCGATTAACAGGTGTTTACTAAAGACGCGCACGGCCTGAATCGAAATGCCACCCTTTCCACCAAACTTCTTCATGGCCTCGCGGACATTCATTTGCATTGGTTCAAACACCATCGCGACATGATTACGATGCGAAAACGAATCTAGCAGCCGGATACAATGCTTCTTGTCACGTGGATCGCGTTTTCCCAACTGTTTCAAAAGCTTCAGCTCGGTCTGCGCGGCGTCACGCATTACGTCGTTGTTTCGGATAATCTTAATAGCTACGACGCTCAGCGCTTCACAGTTCGCGGCCTGCAACGGAGTAATGCACTGACAGCGCAACACTGTGGAAAACACTCCCTTTCCAACAGCTCCAAGGACGCGGTACTTGCCATCTAGCACTTCTCCTATAGTGGTAGAGTAATACCCATCAGCGTCGTCGCAATTCGATTGGAGCGACACTTCTTCCACCGAGACAGCAGCCACACCGTTACTACCATTCATTGCATCATCCTGATCATCGAGAGCCGCCATTGAGAACATGTCGAACTCATCTGCACTGGTATCTTCTGCTGTACCAGATAGTCTGTGCAACGACAACGATGTCGTCTCTATCGGCTCGAGCATCTTCATTGCTTGGTTCTTCGATATGACCGTTTTCGGCTCTTGTCTGTCTTCTTTAACTACCGACGCTCGCACTGGTATATCCATAGTTGTCACAACACAACTATCCTGTACGCCGCCTTTCTTGATTCCCGCAATTGTGCTTCTTGCATCTGCCAGCGCCTTGAGCACATTTTCCTTGATCAAATGAACGTTCACAGCTGGTTTTGCAACGCTCACTGGACATTTCTCCTCGACTTCCGTCTCCTTTGTCTCGCTTAACCTTACAAGTCGATCCGTGTCACTCGTCGCTCGCTCATTTTCGACCAAACTTTCCTGCACCGTCTCTTGACCCTGTTCCACGACCTTAAGTTCATTCGTCAAGTCCAGCTGTTTATGGACACGTTCTGAACCGATGGCACTTTTCTGCACGCTTGTAGCGGCAGTTTCTGGCTCGATTTCCTGTGATAACGTCGACGTGACAGCAACCACTGGCTCGTTTCTATGCGGTTTCGATCGCCTTTTCCGCGAATCAGAATCGGACCTCGAGCGCGACCGTCGTCGGGATCGTCTACCGTCACGGTCACGTCGTCGGCGCTTGTGTCGATCCGTCGAGCGCGAGTGATGGCGATGACTGCTGCGTCGCGAGCGGTCTCGACTGCGACTCGAGCTGCGCTTTGTGGACGAGCGACGGTGCGACGACCGGCGGGCGCTGCGTGAGCGACGCGGGCTAGAGCGGGTCATGGCTCGGGATGAATTGGCGCGGTGGATCTGAATTGGGAAAGCGGTGATTGGTTGAAATGTGCAAATAGTATTCGATTTCATTTAATAAAGATAGCTTTATTTTAAAGTCGGTTTGGACGACCCTATTAAAATACAGTGACGTTGTGTTGTCGCTGTATCGAGATAGATCCACGCTTCCGCACGCCCAGCTACGAGATAAAAACGTACTGTGTGTTTTGTATCGATATATTTTCTACCGTCAATTGGAGGTTACATACGCATAGCACATGAAGAGAAACGCTAGCGTCACGAGCATACCACCCATCACGATCCAAAAGTCCACGGTGTCACGTCGCTCAATCACTCGCAGGAGCGAGCTTGATAACCCCAGTCTATTTGCAATGTCCAGCAGCTTCGTGCGCACATTCTATCAAATAAACCACCACACAGCACGCCACATAAACCCCTCAGTCAGTCACTGCTGGTACATGTCTCGTTTCTACAATCGCGACTACAAAAGCACCTTTAGTCGACTCCGTTGCTCGCCTAAATCTCCCAGTATCGACTGCGACAGACTCGTCAAGTCCGAGACCATTTGCGAAGACCTCTGCAAACTCTCCGACTCTTGAGCCGCGTACAAGGCCCCGTTGCCATTATCAAATCCCTGCACAGACCATTAAAAACAGCATAACGTCAGTCTCATTTATCCATAAAACTTAACCCAACGCACGTATTTGTTAACCCCTACAGCATTGCGTCTACTCAGGAGACTTTCTCTCTCGCGCGCCTCCACTGCTCGACGGCTGATGCTATAGAGATGTTGCTCTAAGGTACTGCCTAGTGCATGCGTCTCGCTCCTTAGCTGCTGCAGCTTTTTTGTCCACGTATCCTTAGCGGTAGCTTCAAGACTCTGTTGCAGAAGCGAGTCCAATTGCCACTGGAGCTGCTCCATAGCGCTCAAATTCGCACGAGCTTCAGCCTGCACCCCCTCGTCCGTCTTGCTGCCCATACGACCAGAATCCAAGTAGCTCATCTGCATCTTGAGCTCGAATTGAAGCTTACGTGCCTGTGGGTAAAGCGACTCGAGCGTCTGGCGCCCATGACTTCGAGTGTTGGGCGGGTGCATTTGGTTACTGTCGTGAATTGGGTAAGTTATGATGGCGATGGAGGATATATCTTTGGATTTTTGCGCTTTGGAATCATCCGTATTTCAACATTCTTTTTAGTTTGCGAGCAGTTCCGAGATCTCCGCTGTTGTCGATTATATCCGACCAAGGTGATAGGAGAGTGTCGATATGACGAAAATATAAGGGGGGGGTAAACAATTCATACCAAATCATGCGGGAAAAAAGAACATACAGCAAAATGAGAGAATGAAAATATACCAAATATTGAAGAAGGTACCAAAATATGAAAAGACGAATATATCTACATATGAGTTTACCTACGATTCGTGTAGGCTCCATAAGGCTATAGTGCCGACGTCTGAACTAAATGTTTATTTCAAATCAGGGTACATCATCTCATGACTTGGCGCCAAAGGCGACACTTGCCACTTGGTCTTATATGTTTCTTTTGGGGAGTGGTCGAGCGCATGTCTCTGATAACCGCCGCGTCTTGACATATTCACCTTTTCCTATGCCACTTAGCATGAAGTCGATGTTCACAAGAGACAAATGGGAAAATAGGGAGGACGACCGGCTGGAGAAGAGGAAGGACTGCGTCTGGGTGGGCGATGTGCGTGATGTGATGGCAACGCCGGCCAATGAGCCTTACTAGGAGCAGCTGGCACGCGAAGAGGCCTGGATGTAGATAGTGTTGGTGAAGGTTAGATGTCAGACGTGAAAAAATTTCCGGCGATTAAGGAATAGCTTGGTGGTGGCTAAGAACATTCGCAATGGTTGGCAAAGAAATAAAAACCGTAAAGTGGGCGGGTAAAAATAATAAGTGAAGAGAAGGAAGGAACGCGAGAGCTCTCAATTATCTTCTTATAGAGATAGGGGGGAGGCGGGCTTATGGAATCACGGGGCAGGCGTTTTTGAGAAAAAAAAAAGTAGCTGTCTATTTTTTTTCAAGGATTGTTGCTCCTGAGCCCAGGCGGCGACCTTCCTTGGCGGGGGGCAAGTCTCCCCGGCCAAGCCCACGCACTGTCCACAGGCTTGGGGGGGCGTTACCCACGCCCAGGGGCGGTCCAAAGCTCCCGACTCTTTCTCCGAGCTCTAATACATGGCATCCGTCTTGGGGAGCCCTCTCATTCGGTCAAATCAGTTCTCAAAGACTCTCTCAAGCTTGGGACTCCGGGACCGCCCC
>JH597876.1:472683-492997 GCA_000173235.2 Hyaloperonospora arabidopsidis Emoy2
TGAGAGATGCATTTGGGAGCCTTCATCAATTAGCAAGTGTACAGTCTCCAAGTGCATCTGCAGCAACTGAATACCCAAGAAGAGTCAGTGAAGCAGCGGACGAAGAAGTCGTATCCCGCAGATGCTGTGAGCCGGTAACAAGCATCTGCGCTCACACGCGCAGTTGCCTTATCAGCGGCTGTAGCCAAGCATATCATGGGATTCATTGTGAAGAACTGCATGGGTGGTAGTGTTAGCAATAAATCGAAGCGGGCATCAAGTAATGCCAGTCCGTGATGAGTTCTACCGGCGCCCACATCCAGCATAGTGCATGTTGGATATCTCTCCTGGAGTTGGCGATCAAGCTGCTCGCCATCACATAGCATAAAACAAGCAAGGCCCCGGTCATTACAATCCGATGGCATTATAGTCTTACGGTGCATACAGGGACCTTACATTTATTCGATATATATCAAAGCGTACAATATACGCATGACATGGCAGAAATATGTGCCAAGGGTGGCTCCAAGCCAAGAAAGCATTCATTAAAGTATCTTCAAATAATAAACTAGCACATGCAAAAGACAAACCTCTTTGCTTATAACTAGGCGGCTCTCAGCAGCTTTCGCCTGGTGGGTAATTTTGATGCGAACATTGGAATGACCGGGTGATGTCTTAGCGCCATGTTAAACGCCGACGCGTAGAGCAGCTACTTGGACGATGTCATTGTTCACTTTATTTTTTATACTGGTACGCAAAAGACGACATGTGTGTAGAGCTGTATAGTATTTTTTTGTTGCCTTACCGCCCATGTTATGTAGCGTATCTGTGAAGTTGAAGGCCTGCCCAGCTTTCAGGTTGAGATTGTAGTTTGTTCTTGATTATTTATGTTTACATATACTGGTGAAAGATAATAGCTCAATGATGATGCGCAAAGGGACAGTTAAAGGACACTTTTGTGCGGCTCGGATGAAATTCGTTTTGCACATTAAAAAAAGAAGTTATTCGATGAGATGCAAGTCCTATCGTCTCAAAGTAGTGTGTCTTTCAGCGTGGCCTTAGTGTTCGTTTCCTGGGTGTTGCCCGAGTCATCACCTCAATAATTCGGCTGTCGCACGCTGAGATATATGTGTCCAATGTAACGGAGCACACTATCACACAAATAACTGGTAAGACCTCGCACTGATGACAGTACAAGGTTGTGTGCTTTCGGACGATTCACGTACACTGTGTGTGCAGAGGTAGGCTAACCGACAAATCATAGACTTACTCATTAAAAGGGAAAATTAAAGCCTTACAGAATCTAAGTAAGTCTTAATCAATCTATGTCGTTAGTCCTAACTTAATTATATGAAAATAGCTATGGTGACTCCTCGCTCACCATGCGTCGCGCGCTAAAATCGATTGATGTTTACTTGGTTGATAAATGACCTATATCAACCAATGAGTAGAACCTCAACATAATGAAAGCCTAGTATTACCTAAAATGTAATGTTCTAATGACATTAATTTACAAGTTATGTCGTTCATAGTATCCATCCGATATATTAACTATTAGTAATTATAGAGACTAATTATAGGGGCAAGCCCGTCACATCACCCCTCCCCACCCCCAACTACAGTCACAAAGCGGCTGTAAGAGAAGCACCTGTTGGTCTATTTGTCAGTCCAGCTTTCATCGTATGGTGAAGAACAAAACCACACGGTGTGCAGCGAAAGCAGGCACAAGCTGGAGGCTACAGGACTGCGTGCATCCTCGAAAGAGGCATTCGAGTTTTCAGCATTAGACGACGGATCGTGTACCGCTGGTGCTCAGTTTGCAACGTCTACCGTTGCAGGTGCTCGTGATCTTCCATCATTAGCTGACTTAATCGCTGGTACACGTGTGTTTTCAACACGTGCAGAGGATAATGCTTATCCCCTTATGTACTCTGGCTAGTTATATGCTTCATCCGACTCGAAGTAATCTGCTAACTCATCCGGAGCACCTGGGATAGCCTATCAGGGTTTCCAGACCGTTTGGTTCTGGACGAAATGCTTATGGTGATTTTTGGGCCTACTGATTCGTATCATCACCTCAATATAGTCCTTCAAGTTCACCTGAGCGAGACTAAGGTGTTCTTAACGATGGTAAAATCTCATGACAATGCTGAGGACGCTGTAAATAGTTATTAGGAAAACAAGATCGAGACAATAGCGACATTCGTGGTGTTTTTGTTTCCACTAACACCATACAAGAGGAGCTAGACCGTACAGTGTTGCGTCTTTCTTCGCAAAGAACTCCGTGGTTACCATCTCAGAACAACCAACAGCGTTGCTCTGGGACGACAACAACCATTATTGAATACCTACATTCAAGCGCGAGTAAACTTAGCGAATACTAAGTAATGTACATCGATTGTCGATTGTTTTTGTAGGCACAGTGGGTACATTTAGTATTTCTAATGACCGTCATCTGCCTTCTTCGGCGGGGCCTACACAACCCCTACCGGATGGCCACTACTTACTAAATTTGTCGGGGGCCAGTCAGTTCAGGCCTCCGACTATTCGATGTCGGGGGTGTATGCTTCTACGAGAGGCCGAGCTCAGTAATGCCGGGGTTCCCGGGTGGTACAACTGAGACTTATGAGTCACACATTTTTAACGATATTGGGTTGGTCGTACGGGGAATCGAACCGGTGATCAAGAGATTGGAACGGCGGTGCTTGCCCAAGGCACCAAGGGGGACCATAATGTACATCGATGCATTTATTAGATATGCTTGGTTCAGTGTCCGTCGCAATACCTATGGAAGGCTACTAGTGCAAGCATGAATGCTTTTGTCTTAAACATGGAGAGCACTGGTCTCGAGGCGTGGCTTGACAGACTTATAACGCAATAAACTAATAAATTAATCTCCCTTCGATTCAAGATATCGATTATACCCTTATCAAGGGAGGCAGGTTTACCCTGCCTTTCGTCGGAAGACTCACGATCTGGATGTATCAACAACTGAAACCGCGCGCCAAAGGAATGTAATTCTCTTACGAATATTTTTGGAGTGCGTGCATAGCCTCCGAGATACAAGGGGGATTATTAATTTGCGACTTCTTACGCGTGTGTCGGGCGCAAAAAATATCTATGGTCCGCCCATACCATTTGATGCGACTCATCAAATCGTTGGACGAAGCCTGGGAATCCACGATCAACTGGTTTAGAGGCTCTTAGCTTTCTTAAGATGGTAGATACCGATGACATGGAATGATATACCTCGTTCGCTTCCCCTTCTCAACACGGTGGTCTAAAATAAACTCTACTAAAAGGCGCTGGCGACCGTGAGAGTCCATCGGCAGATATGGTAGTGGGAGAGAATACCTGGTCCAGATCATCATTTGGAACATTGCACGATGAAGATTTTTATCTCATTAAGCAAACGCTACGCAGGAATTACGCGCACGAGAGAGACAGACGTCTTGCCCTTCGTGGCGGGGTGTGATAGCACATCCAGTAGTACACACAGTTCTGTTCGTAATACTGCTCTGTGGAAATGGAGAATGAAAGGTCTTTTCGTTCTCTTCGTGACGAATTTATACAAAGTCTTCGGGAGATCTCTTCTCTGCACGACCAGGCTGAACACCGCTATCGTGAACTCAAGAAACTGGTTGATATTCTTGTACGGTTTTTTTTCACCGTCGGAAGAGGGCTCGTAATGATACTACAGAAGGAGGCGTCCAGCATTCACCGTAGGATGAGTTCGTATCCTACGTATCAGTGTTATCGTATTTGGCGCAATACGCGAAATAGGCCGAGGTACCTGGGCAGTAATTTCTACTGCCACGTAGGTCTCTATGTGTTTTGGTAGATTTATCATAGATAGTAGCATCAGGTTGTTTATATAAAGTGAAAGGACATTTTCCCTTCCATTCTTATCAGCGTTCCGTATATGCCGGTCCACCGAACTTTTTCCGCTGAATCGTCTTTTGTTTTTCGTGTTCCTTATGGGCACTGCGGATAGAACTTTCTATGCTTCAGAAGAGATTGCATTTGCCCTCACTGGGATAATATATAGTGATGCTGCAGTTTCAGCGATAATAATCATATGAGGCCGCAATATCATCATTGCTAGTTATGAATTGATCATCCTCGATGTCGAATAATTCGGCATCGGTAACCTTTGCGTCGATAGTTACATCGAATTGTAATGAGCAGAAGTCAATTTGGTTGTTACTCGATCGAGCCCCTCATTTTTAACCAGAGTCTTTATCTAATGGTTCGGTATATGTGGATGGCACAAGCTATTCACGAATCACGGTGTCGTTTGACGCATGCACAGAGTTGTGCATGAAAAACTTTGCCATCGGCAAGAATTCTCTCCAACTCGTATAAGAGAAGGTGTATCCTCGAGTTATCTCTTCGAGGACACGATTAGCATCTTCCTTCAGACCTTCGGTTCCGTGTGGTCAGAAGCTGACACCTTCAATCTTTTTCCAAATGAATGGAATGCAGATTGCCAAAGCTCAGCCGTGGACCGAATGTATCAATTGGAGAAGAGCTCACGGGGTAACTCGTGTAGTCGAATAACGTGTCTCGAAATACACGAGCACATCCTTGGACTGTGATATATTATTTTTCATCAACAAGATGTACCATCTTGCTAAAACAATCATCAAAAACAAGGATAACATTATTCTTGTGAGCGTCTTCGAGAACTCTGAAGACCAATTCCATTGAAATAAATCGCCAGCACTCTGCCGGAAGAGGTAGAGGCTGTGACGGAGCACGGGGTAAAGGAATAGGCTTCACCTTTTGACAATCTTCGCAAGCACACACGTGCGCGTCCGATCGGTACTGAAGTGGTCAGTACGGGTCTTTACCCACTGTTAATGTCTTCTCAAGGCCATAATGCCGACTTACTAATGCATCGTGACATGCATTCATGATGCGCAAACTCGAATCATTATGAGTGGGAACGACGACACGAGATTTGACTCCAGTGGCAGCTGTCTAGTACAGTAACCCGTTACGTATTGTGGACCGATCTGATGAGGATGAGTAAATCCCGGCAAGCCTTTTAAGGTTGCTAGGATGAATTTAAAAATATAAATCATCAGACACACAAGTCTTTTATCATGTGTGTATGTCTTTCTGACGTCGTCCAGCAGACACTACGACAGAACACGGGCAAATAGTGTTGTAATAGTGGGATCATCCTCACTGTTAGAATGCGCAGCCGACTCAAAATCGGCTCGGCGTTAAAGCGCATCAGCGACGACGTTGGCTTAGATGCGACGGAAACGTCATACTTCGCGAAGAAATCTAGTTACCTCGCCGTTGTTTTTCGAGAGGTGTGAAATGTTTACGGTGGTGCATAATGATGCATGTTCTTATGCACAAAGATCGTTCTTTATCCAGACAAGTAACTCAGTCGATGCAAATTTTTATGACAGGAGTTACTTGTAATCATGCACTCGGTAAAAAACTTTGATGGTTGAAGCTGAGACGACTGATAACAGACGATGTGCTCGGCACTGTCGATTTCGTATGGCATTAAAGCGCAGCCGATTGAAAAATTGCTGACGTCACAGATCACATTGAGCGGTCTGTCCCGATCTGTAATCTCCAGGATTGCCGATCACATCAAGCTTTGCTTGTTACCTTCGAAGGAACACTGACAATCAGCACTTCAGGATTATTGATCGCATTTCGTCATCAAGAGATGAAGATGAAAGGTCATATCTGTGTAGTTAAGTGATTACTTGTACAAGTACGCCACGAGTCCAAAACTTTCGAAGTCCTTCGACAACGGCTGGCACATGACAGGGTGCGATCGCCTTGATCTGTTCCGGATCAGGGCCTACGCCGTGTTTACCGATTATACAAATAAGAAGTGGTATTTCCTTAGCTGCGAATATACACTTCTTGAGGTTGACGTACAACTTTTGCTCACGGATAAGTGTCAGAACATTCCAGCCGTGGGGTACATGTACTTCCACATCCGTCTTCCCGTCCATATCCCTAACTCGGTGTGAAATCTCGCACAAGTCTCACGTAATGCATCTGTTGAACGTGTCAGAGGCTCTGGTAGTATTTCTAGCCATTCTCAAAGCACACCGCTGGGAGTGCTCACTGCCGTGTACGATGTGTATCGTTCACGGATGATCTGATAGAATCCATCCATTAAATTCATAGACGAAACGATGGTACTCTTTGACATACGATCTACAATGACACCCCTCTTTGTTATCGGCATCTAAGCCGATACCGTTGCAGCATTTATCTTAGTGAACATGCATCATCCGCTATTCTTATGTGGCCTTGCACACACAGAAGGTCGGTCATGTTTTGGGGATATTGACTCCCTCGCATGGCCCGCTGCTAAGCGATCGGCCAAGGACACGTCTATCGCTATTACTTGCTCACGAGGCAGCGGCCACTGCTTCATGAAACAGATTTTCTATCGCGGTCTCAGGTTGATCTCGTGTCGAGCGCCTTAAGCCTTAGGCAACTCGCGCGACACAATTCAAAGAAAATATCATAGATTCGATCAAATGCTTATATAAGGGATTTTTCCTTCGCGACTTCCACATTTGTGACGTGCATCGCTCAATCCGAGTATTCCCGTCGCGTACACTTCCGTCGATCGATGAGCTTCTGAGAACAGTTTCGTTGTCGACAAGCAATTATGCCGACCGTATATCGACCACGGACTCGTCCTCTGCGACGCTTACGCAGATCTGCTTGACTTTATCACGATGCAGATCGTTCAAGAACCTTTTGTTATCAAGCGATGGCAATAAACTAACTCCAAATTTACCTTCGGAGGCGCTATTAGATTAAGTGTATAAACGCCTACACGTTGATCCGTCATTACCCAAGAAATGCAATTTCTTGCTTTCTTCCCAGGACTTATTTCCTCGGTTTAATACTCCTTTTATTCTCTCAGCATTGATTTCTTAAGGGTTTCGGCCCTCGAGTACAGGGTTTTATCCCCTTATCGTCCTTTAGCTGTGGTAGCGTTACCACAACCAGGTCCTCTCCGGTCGACATTTCAGTCGACCTTTTTATTACCGGGTTGCCCCTATGTGGCAACTGGTATTGAATTTCTTGGATTAACCTCTAGGTGAGCATCCATGTTCCGATTCAATCGACGTTTTCGAGTGGTGGGCATCCATGTTCCGATTCACTCGACGTTTTCGAGTGGTGAGCCTTCAGCGCTGACTGCGTTGCAACACAGGCACCAGCAGCTTACCTTACCGAGTAAATAAGCTGGAGTCTTGTGTAGTCGTACAAACGACCGAACCCCAAGTGAGGCCATCGAAATCACTCGTAGAACACCAAACTCTTGTGGAAGCTCCAAGACGTTCATCAGATGGCCATCTGATAAGCGAGCGGCAGGCGTCTTCACGTATCGATACTGCCAGCGGATGCATGCCTGATATTTTCATAGACATAGTTACCCTAGGATGACATCAAGCTTATCACCTAGGTTCAGTACAACGTACTGCTTATCTTCTAGCGTTTAGTGGATTCAAATTACACGTTTTTTATGTTACACATGCACCTGTTGCGAAGCGCACTGTTATGCTTGTGATGATAATCAGTGACAACCTATATTTCCCTTCAATTAATCAAGGTGATGAGGGATATCTCATTAACAATGATAGTAACAGACAAGTGGTTATGTGTCGGGGGCATCTTTCGTCTATAAACAGCGTATACTCTTAATGTTGCTGCATCAGAAAGGCTATCCGCCCCTACAGACCCCGAACGTTTGTTACGGTCCACCGCGTGTTGCCATTTCGAGTATTTCATTTACACCGAAAATGTTAGCGGTTCAAGTCCGTTTTTATTCAATTTAAATATATTTCGCAACAGCTTCATACCCGCGCATCGAGACCTTCTTGGCCGGTGGGCGGTTGTCACGTACTTTTGTACGCTGCACCGCATTTAAGTCACAATATTTATATGCGTAGTGTCCTGTGTTCTGACACCGCTTGTATTTCTGCATTCGTTTGTGTCCTGAAAACCGAGCTTGCTCGCTCTCCATGTAAGATATGTCCATCTGTTCTTGACCTCCTGGTTCCTATCGTCTCGGGTAAAGATAGGAATATGATCTAGCTTGGGCCTCTCCCAAACTAAAGTCTTCCTGTTTTGTCACTGATATCTCTTTCTCTAGCGTATCCAGGCGGAGAATATGGGTTTTGAATGGACCTTCCGCAAGCCTCTGCACGAACACATAACACCTTTGTGTACATGGACCGGGTGTGACGAAGATGCAAGTCGAGATGTATGTTGACATGCTGGGAGGAAGATTGCACATCACGTTTACCCTGCCTGTGTTTAAGGACATCTGATCGAGCCCTAAACTCAGCTCGTGGCGGCTTAAATGATTGCTCGAGCCGTCTCTTGAGTATCTCTGACGAACGAACAGCATATGGGTAGTGCAGCTTAATATCTACGGCATAAGCCTTGGCACGACCAACTTCGTCTTGGCAGATGGAACTTACATTTAACTATATACGCTGCTGGATATATTCTAAGGACGGTCAATTCTGGACTGCTCACGGTTTGTAGCGAGTTTATATCTGGTGATATTCCAGGCTCGTGGCCGTGCCATCATTCTTGTTGAAAATATCCAGAGTCGTTTTTTCGTCAACATGTCTGCCCGCTGACGCCTAGATCAACTTCCCATTCCTTGCTCGATCCATTAAATTATATTCTTGCTGACCTTTTCATTTTGCGGTGGTAGCGTTATTGTGGCGCGAGCCGTAGTGGCTAGGCTTTAATTCAGATGTTATTAGTCACAGCCTGTACCTCGCTTTCTTATACTTCTGCATGTCCAACCTAGAAGCTAAACGGTGACCCGGCTGCGTATCAAGACTCAAACTATACCAATTTGTTTATTAAAGAAATGAGACAAGAACGCTGGTCATCCATGTTTCATCCCAGCCTTCACCCAGGTCATCACGTCAAAATACCTTGGGCCTTTTGTTAGCCTGTTTTGCAGCTTATCCATACACAAGAATTGCACTCCCGGGAGTCCTGAAGGGGTCTCCCTGGTGCCTTGGGCAAGCACCGCCGTTCCAATCACTTGATCACCGGTTCGACCCCCCGTACGACCAACCTAAGGTCGTTAAAAATGTGTGACGCATAAGTCTCAGTTTTACCACCCGAGAATCCCGGCATTACTGAGCTCGGCCTCTCGTAGAAGCATAAACCCCCGACATCGAATAGTCGGAGGCCAAAACTGGCTGGACCCCGGAGAATTTAGTAAGTAGTGGCCATCCGGTAGGGGTTGTGTAGGCCCCGCCGAAGAGGTGACATGTGACACTTCCAGATGCCACTGGCCCTATCCACCTGCCTTACTGCAAAATCTGCACAAAGTAATGTCATGAAGAACCAAAGCAGTACGGCTACTTCACAGCGTTAGCAGGCGTTGACATCGAGCCATCTAGAATTATTACACTTTCCTGGTATGACGCTCGCGGAAATGCTAAGAATATTAACGACGTCATACAGACTGACAGAAAAGCGGACCGATGGCTGCACATGTTTGGCTAGTTGCAGCGCTTCTCAAATGAGTACAGAATTTCGTACTTTTTTTTTTCGAGCACAGGAATGCATAACGACCATGTTATCCTTTCGGATGACTATCATGTGACAACACGACATCGTGGCTGGTACCTTGCACCACACCATCGGTGTCTTGTGCTGTCTCTGCTCAATGTGCTGTATTTATATCGCAAAATTGATCACGGGAAGCAGAAAACAAGCTCTGTGACTGCTTCGTGCGAGCTGCGTCCCGAAGTACACCTCCGTCGTGCTCAATATGAACAGGCCTAAGCGTCGAGGCACTTTCGGCTATCCACGGTTTTATGTAGGGGGTCCCGTTGGCCACATCGAATCGACATGTGCTCCGAGATTTTAAATGACAACTTTACAGGTAGGCCAAATTGAAACTTGGACAGGGGGTATCGGGGAGACTCCAGCAGTTACAACAATCTGCCTATCTAGATCGAAGGAACTCTGCGGCCCTTTAATATACGCCGACAGCTTTATGGAGTCAACGGAATTTGATCACCGACTATCAGGTGTGGGTCAGCAATCACATGGTGCTTTATCAGCTTAATTTATACTTCCCAGACGGGAACTCAATAATTGCTGTCGGAAATCACTGGTTTGTTGTGGCATGAAAGTGACTCTGGGCCTTTCTGCGCAAGGGTGTTGACAGGAAAGTCCTTACCTACTGGAAATGTTAGATCAGGTATTTTGACCGTCTTGTCTCCACTAATTTCTAGGCGGTTACAGAGCGTGTTCGGCGACACTATGGCGGCCACGGGGGAAAGGTTTGGTGGTTTCTGTGTTTAATATTCGTCACGACACTATGGATACAGCGCAACCGGGCTGTACATGAACACAAAAATGTAACGTTGGAGGGGTGTGCTCAAGTGTTCAACCTTCATTCTTCGGCAAATTCAAGCTTTGGCGACGCCCGAGAGCGCCGACAAATACACAAACAGGTGCGGTATTCGTCTCATGCAACACATTGAGATATTAAATATTCCCCCCTCAAGAGCATATCTCCCACAGCGGTGAGTCATGTACAACCTCGTCACCGGCGTTGCTAACCTGGCTTAGGACATTCCTGACGTCTTTTAAACCTACAAAATGTTAAATAGACTGTTTCACCCTCTTCCAGTGTTTCCCCCTGATCCTATGCGCGTGTGCTGTATAATTGGCGAGTCTTGGTGGAGCGTCTATTAATCCTACCTTGCTGGAGTTGCTACATCACGGCTCCTTGGTCGAAGTTCAAGGCGGTTGCTTACAAACTTCAATCAAGTTGGGAATCAGGCGCCTAGGAATCCAGCATTCTCGTGTAGTCCTCCTTTCCATTCCTGTGCGACCTTGAATACGACCAAGAAACCACTGGTCAGCAATAGTTTAGATTTCACGAAGTAAAGGTCTTATGTGTGCTTACCTGGCCGTCGCTTTTTATGCAGTTGATGCCGACATGCTTTACCATCAACAAATCAAGTGTAGACCCCACGAAAACAAGACTGTTTCTCTCCATTGCTGCTGGATCACGCTCGCCTAATTCGCTGTCCATGCCACCGATTCCGTTGACAAGAAGATAGCTCTTACTGAGGCCCATATCGTTTTTGAGCTGTATATAGTACAAGTCAGAAATAAGTTCGTTTCGCCAACCAGCGTATACGTATCTCATGTTACAGAATTTAGATGGAACCCATCCTCTTCCGAGTGGCGTTTGTCGTATTATAACTAGGCAAATGCTAAACGGCTGGGTTCATTTTTTATTTGGCTGGGTCATTCTGAAAAGTTCTCAGAAGTAACTCAAAAGAAACTCAGAAGTACGCCCAATGTCGTCAACAGTAAATCTTACTTACTAGACTTAATTTCGCTATATAATTACGTGCCCGCTTACTGCATACAATAACGACATCGGTGCAAAATATCAATACCCTACTGTAGTCCTTCCTTCTGCTGTTAGCGCTCCATAATGAGAAAGATGTCGATTTTTGACGCAATCATAGCTGCAGTCAATATGTCCACCAAACCTGGTCCACCAAACCTGGTCCACCCCCTCGATTGCGAAGGCAGTATATCTCGCCTAGAAATATTTTTAGTGGAGCGCCTTTACGCAATTTGTCAACTACAATCGTTATCACCGAGATATTAATACCGTTTGAATGCCGCAGTTGTCTCTGCAAGCAGCAAATATGCACATAATTTGTACGCGGAGGTAAGTGATCGTAGTTGAGTCGAAATTATGCTAACTTTAGTGTTTGCGATTTCGCAAAGAGACCCCGCTAGTGTCAGGAGTGGGCGCACAGACTAGAATCCCAAAACTTCCCCAAGTAGTAGATAACCTTGTTCGATAGCCATATCGCCAGCCAAAGAGAAGAACTCAACAGTGCTGTGGTAGATACTTCTGCAGCCACAGCTGATCGAAGCTAATAAACCTACAGAATATAAGTCGTTAGCCTCTATTTCTGCTGATTTGGCCTGCCTCTCCGTACAAGTTCGCAACTAGATTAAAGTGACTCTCATACACTACCAAATGCACTACTAACAAATTGTACATCGTAGCTGAAACGCGAGAGCTATCACGGGAAACCCTTTTTGGCGAGATGGTTACAAAGTCAATTATTTTTAAATAGTAATTTGACTATATTCAACATTATGCATTTTAAACGACGACTATTTTACTATATACATAAAACGAATGATCCAGCCGAATAAATAATGAAACCTGCCGTTTAACATTTGCCTATAACTAATCCTTTTACCAGCAGGACCCAGCTTTTTGACTCGTGTTTGGGACTAGTGGAATCTAGCACCATATACGACGCACTCGTGCAAGGTCAAACCACATTTTTATGTGTTACAGGTACATGATTTGCCATATCTAATTCTTGAGCTTATGAAAACATGGAGAGGTTTGCCGTCGGACGCAAGAGTTCTCCGTGCACGGCTTATGAACGCACGCAATGTTTAAAATTGTGCAGCACGCTAAGCTTAATTCAGTAGTGAGGGAGAGTCTCAGACTGTATTATAGCTACTTATCACTAATAAGATGTATGGTTGGGTGGTAACCTCGTTTCAGTTACCATGACGCAGTCTGTCTACTTTTATCTTTCTCATTCCGCTGGCTTAAGACGTCAGGTTTCACGGCGTGCGTCCCATAAGATCCCGTAAATCTGTCCGCTGGTCAAAGTCCGGGGTTAAATTCTTGAGTACACTCTAAACCGGACGGCGTGGCTGCTCTCTCGCTCGGAGAAATTTGATACACGGGAAGCTTGAGTAGGAGTCCTGTTACCGCTGGGGTAGTCTCAGTGAGCCATCTTGGCGTAATCCCTGGCCAATACCTCGTAGTCACTTCGTCGCTCTTCAGGCCGGATCGGGCTCACATTTTTGGTCAAATTTGCCCAGACGCACCACTGGACGAAGAGTATATGACTCGGTGCTACTGTATATAAACAACCGGTACTGGATCTCAACAGGGGTCAGTACGGTCTTAGGGGAGTTCTATTCGTGGAACCGGGCTCATGCTCAGCCAACGTGTCGGCGAGTTGTGGGCAGACCGTGAAGGGTAGGAACTCATCGATTT
This sequence comes from Hyaloperonospora arabidopsidis Emoy2, assembly GCA_000173235.2. Taxonomy (NCBI): domain Eukaryota; phylum Oomycota; class Peronosporomycetes; order Peronosporales; family Peronosporaceae; genus Hyaloperonospora; species Hyaloperonospora arabidopsidis. Next base: position 485,771 of record JH597876.1, read on the forward strand.
GCAGGGTGATTCTATCCATCGTCGACGTACCCGCACTAGGGTATCCGTCGTACCCCTTCTCTCTCAAGTCGCACGCTGTGCTGCCTCTCGTAGCGCACGCAGCGAGGAGAAACATCCCCCTCTGACCTTGGCAACACTATGGGGTACTTTCCGCCCAATGAAAGGGGGCAATTTCCTGAATCCCCGGAGGGTATCGTCTCTGTCCGTTGTTGCAGCTGGATTCCGATTAGGAAGCAACTGCTCGCAATATAAAAGAAATCTCAGCGAGCTGCAAATGATGTAAATAACTGTGTGCGTTTATGAGAGCCGCGGTCGAAAGAGTTTGTGTCTCGGCGGCAAGCCGGTCTATCTTTTAGTTATCTTTAAACTAGATATAGCAAATTAGGAGCGCTGGACAATAAAAAACGTTGATTGGACACGTACGAGTGTATCGGATATGGTACAGAAGTCAACTAGTACCACACCAGTCAAAATCTGAATGCCTCCAAGAGGATCAGTTTTGATACGACAATCGAAAGCAGATGAGTTCCACATTGTAAAGGGTTGAAAATAAATATCTAATTGGATTCGTTGTCATTATGCTTACATCCCCAACCTTGTTTTTTAATGTAGTGGCAGTATTTTTGGCTGCTGGCCAAATCTAAACCTCTCGTCCTTATCCCTGTTAAGTCCGAGACTATTTGCACCGAAGGCGGGACTCAAACTGGCAATAATTGCCTTAGAAATCAGCTTACTGCATCACTACACCGGAGCAACACCCCGGGAAATAGTACTCTATTATTGAAACAATATACTACGACAGTTTCCGCGACATTGATAGGACAGATTAATTTTCGATTATTTTTGTTAAAAACCGCTTTTTCAACACTCTCATCCATTAAGTCTACTTCCTGGTCTGAAGCCGGCTGCAACAACGGACAGAGACGATACCCTCCGGGGATTCAGGAAATTGCCCCCTTTCATTGGGCGGAAAGTACCCCATAGTGTTGCCAAGGTCAGAGGGGGATGTTTCTCCTCGCTGCGTGCGCTACGAGAGGCAGCACAGCGTGCGACTTGAGAGAGAAGGGGTACGACGGATATCCTAGTGCGGGTACGTCGACGATGGATAGAATCACCCTGCAAATCGATGAGTTCCTACCCTTCACGGTCTGCCCACAACTCGCCGACACGTTGGCTGAGCATGAGCCCGGTTCCACGAATAGAACTCCCCTAAGACCGTACTGACCCCTGTTGAGATCCAGTACCGGTTGTTTATATACAGTAGCACCGAGTCATATACTCTTCGTCCAGTGGTGCGTCTGGGCAAATTTGACCAAAAATGTGAGCCCGATCCGGCCTGAAGAGCGACGAAGTGACTACGAGGTATTGGCCAGGGATTACGCCAAGATGGCTCACTGAGACTACCCCAGCGGTAACAGGACTCCTACTCAAGCTTCCCGTGTATCAAATTTCTCCGAGCGAGAGAGCAGCCACGCCGTCCGGTTTAGAGTGTACTCAAGAATCTAACCCCGGACTTTGACCAGCGGACAGATTTACGGGATCTTATGGGACGCACGCCGTGAAACCTGACGTCTTAAGCCAGCGGAATGAGAAAGATAAAAGTAGACAGACTGCGTCATGGTAACTGAAACGAGGTTACCACCCAACCATACATCTTATTAGTGATAAGTATCTATAATAGACAGTTCGAGCCACTCTAATATTGCGAGTAGTCCTGCAGTATATGGAAGCCACTGGAAACTGTTTGTGCGGGGGTTAATCGCAAACGAAGCAATTATCGGAATCAAACGTTGCAAAGCCAGCACAAGTGGCATACTGGCACTACGTCATGACGGAATTAATGTGTACCACGCTAAATCCTACCGTCTCTTTATTCTTAAATTCTTCAATATCCGCAGTAGGCATTCAAGGCGCTCCCCTCTCCCCCCTCAGAAGGGCACCCACCTTCAGCGGAGATCCTCCATAGCTAGACCTCGAATTGTGCGGGGGAAGTTTCGGGCAGGCCTCTCGCGGTGTCGTGGAGTATGTAGAAGGAAGGCCAAGAGGGGGAGAAGCACAGAGAACGACGGTAACCCATAAAACTGTTGTCTAAGTTAAATTTATAATTGACTATCGTAGCATGTGACTGTGGTGGAGTGGGTTCTTAATAACTGCGTGTCGACCCCCAAAACACTCACTGCGCCGGACTGCCGACTTACGGGGGGGGCGTACTCCGATTCCGCGTATAGCCTTTGACTCACCTTGTGTACCCGTCGGCTGGCGGGTTGCACTCTTCGGTCGACTCGGACGAAGAGGAAGATGTTTCAGTCTTGATATTGGTAGACTGGGCCCCTAGTGGATATGCTTCACTGGATGGGTCGGTAGGTGGCCACTCGATCGACCCAGTCGAGAGTGGACTTATAACCAAGTTCTTCAATTATCTTGTCGCTCCTGGCCTTTTCCTTGTTGTCTCACGGGTGTTAACCTCGTAGCCTCTACTTTGCTTCCTAACCGTGTGGTAGGGAGACCGCTTCCGATAGCGGGTCTCGAGTGGGGTGTTGTTTCTCGACGAACCCACAGGCCAAATATTTCCTGGAGTTCTATTCGCACTTGGGTCTTGCCACGCGACTGTCTTCTACGGGGGGGGGCAAAAGGTATCCCTTCCCCGGAACAGGCGGGTGGCAAGACCCGATTTCCTTTAAGCAAGACAAAGTTGTGTCACGTAGATCGCAAATTGAGTAAAATGTCCTATCCTTTAACTTCTTTACTCTATCCTTGCCTTATGCTCTGGCTCTTTATGTCATTGGTCAGGAGCAGCCGAATCTTGAAGGATCTTCATCAACCGATGAGGGATCAGGTCTACCAATGAGGGACGAAGGTCTACCGATGAGAGACCGGGCCCTCCAATGAGGGACCGAGGTCTACCCTTATTAACCGAGCCCGCCAATGCGGTTATGCATTCATCTTTTTTCAGTGCCGCTTAACCAGTACCCGAGAACGGTCTTCTTTTTGATAGGTTCTGCGAGTACCTATTCTCTGAGGTTCCAACCACTTTCGTGACTCCTTCTCTCTCAGGCACCCTTTACTTGAAAGTGGCCCCTTCTCCCTTCATCGCGATAGCCTCCGGATCCATTATTTTCCATAAGCCCTTCACCAGACTACCGAGTCCACCGATGAGGGATCGAGGTCTGCCCAACGAGGGACCGGGTCTACCCCTATGGACTGGTCTTTTTAAGAGGAACCGTGGTCGGCATCCTTCGGTACCGTTTATCCGGTACACTGGTAATGATCTCCCCTATTATTCTTCTGCAAACCCCGCTCGTCCCAAGTTCGTGTCTTCTCCGTGGTCCCCTTATCTCCGGTACCTTCTATTCACTGGACCGTAGGCTCACCTCTTTTGAGAAGCACTTCACCACATGACTGTGCGGCATTCGTGAACGATTAATCTTTAAAATTATGCTAAATGATAAGAACGTGTCGAAGTCGAAGGTACCACAATTTATGAGACCTTACATATGCGCTAGATTATCATTCCTGCTTTTATTTCATATCAGTTACGTGTGTGAAGACCTATAATATTGTGTGTATCGTGTATTTGCTTATGTAGACTATTTTTACCTTCGTATCATAGGCGAAAATATACCACGGCTGGCCGCGTGTCCTTGCCTCGCTGGGACACTTCGATGGTCGCGCAAGCGCGTTCAAAGTGCCGCAAGCCAATTTTAAAGCAATCACACTATACGAAACGCGCCGTTGCTGCGGCGACCGTGCATATAAGAGCAGCAAGCGTCTTGCTTGGTCTATAAGTACCAATTTAAGGGGACAAGTGCAGTGCTATATTATGGCAGCATAGCATGACCCTTTTGGTGGCGCCGCCAACCTGATTATCATTGTACACACTCCGTACATGATCGTATCGAGTTTGTCATCCAGGCTTAGGCAAGAACATACATCCAACAGCGTTTAAGTGTTTAATAGACACGAAATATTCTATCTCCAATGTTTTTATTTTCTCTTTGATTGATACGATATCACGAAGAGGTCCGAACCGCAGATTTAGATTAGTAACATGGAAATAGACCTCGCTCGTGGGTTTCGTTCGGAAGAGTGTGGGGCAACTTGGTCGCCATCTTGATAAATGGCAGCGCCATCAATGGATCAGGCACAACACCCAGGTAAATTCTCTTCGAAGCTAATTTTTCGTTTTATGGACAACAGAGCTCGCATTGCGACAACATGTTGTCTTGTTGTACCCCACTTGATACAGGAGCGGCATTTGCATGTAGCTCCGTGTTTCGTGTCCCCTGAACTTTCGATCATTCTTTTTTTGCTGGTGTCCAGCCTTCTCGAAGTGTTGTGGTGGTTGATAGATACTGGAAGGGTTCTTGTACTGAAAACAATTGCAAGTGTCTTTCCTAAGTAGATCTGCTTAAAATTATTTACATGGTACGACGGATGGAAAGCAGACGTCACATCTGTTTCAGACCCCACAGCATGTAGCACAGAGACGAGGTGGTAGCACAGCAATCCCATACGAACGAAGGTTGAACATGAGCACTTCAAAGCTTCGACGTTGACGTGCCCCAATTTTAAATATTCTTGTCCCTGACAAACCATACACCAGGCGACGATCGAGCTATATCACAATCGTCCGTGGAAGCTTGTTCAGATTGCCAAAGGGATCGCGCATGTGGAGTAATTGTAAGCTTCTGCGCTGTCCACTTCTCTATCTGATCTTGAATCATACTGAACTTGTCCATAGAAGCCTTAATTACACTTTTGATTGCCTCGAGAGGGACCGCATCGCGAACACCTTTGACTAGTAGAGAGTAGTTGTCGCTCTCCACAAAGTTAGTCGTGCTTCACATGAAAAGCGGACATGGTTTCATTGTCGGTACGAGCGTATCTTGCTGGCGCGTGATTATGTCTGATCTCGTGTTCGTTCTTGAATTTGAACCTGTATTACTGGCTTCCACCTGCAAATTAGCATACACTGTCCAATACATAGGGTCAATATCTTGAACATATTCGGAGATATCGTTTCCAAATTTTCCCGCAGCACCAAAAGCGCAGCTTAGTAGTCGAGTTCAGTCTCTGCAGACTAAAGTTTCCGCAGCAATATCGAACTCTGTCCCCAACGAGACACTCTTTTGCTTGATGTTGCGCATATTGGGGATCGAACAAATCTAATTTGGACACGTATTCCCGTCTATAACCAAATTGACTTTACAGCACCTAAATGTGTCTATTATCACACATGACTCCGCCATTAACGAGGTCAATTCCAGTGCCAATGCAGTGGAGAAAAATCTTCGTTGTCCTTGTGTTTAACGTGCACGAAGGCCGCGGCAAGCGTGACATTTTGACCGTTTCTGTCAAGTCCAAAAGAAGAGAGAGTGTCACGCCCTTGTACTTACTATGGCGCGAATGCGTGCCATTGAAGCCTACCACAAGCATAATAAAAAGTTGGCTACTGATAAATGCACCGAAGGCCACAAAAATCGAAAGAAGAGTTTGTCTTAGTATACCTTAAGTGCAACAGTGCTGTCTTGATTGACGCGCCTCAACTCCAGTAAGTGCGTGGCAAAGAGCGAGAAATGTGATTGCCACTTCCCATCCATATCTTCGATCACCTCTTCTTTAGCTATGTAAAGCTTTTTACGATAATGCTGTATATTGGTTCCATCACGAACTTGGACGAGCACCACAATCGCCTTACACTTCACAGACTTGTTGCCCCGGACAGCTGCCTTTATGCTGGCAGCAGCCAAATTTGCCTTGATGATGGTTTGGTGATGGCCATGCACACATCAGCGTGGCTAATCTTAGGTATGGAAACTTAGTGCTCCGGAATTTCACTTAATCTCTCTCCCTTGTCACGCGAACCTCCCACAAGCATCCATCTTGTGAGCACGCATACGTCTTGATGTTGCCGGCAATCTTCTTCACCTTGCACCGCCGATTCTTGTTAATATAAATGGTTTTTAAAAACATCGTTGCGGTAGACCCCGGTCTGGAATACATGTCCCAGAACCAGCTCAGTGGCACCATGAACTGCGCTTTAGTCAATTGCTGCTCTTTTGTCGGACATTTCAATACGATAATAGTATATAATCTAAGTCAATTCTACTCTTGGCACCGGGAGCCTGAGATTAATTAGTCACAGGACCATAAGTTGGCGTGGTACACATTACTTCTGACCTGAAGTGGTGCGGATTATGCGAATGGTCTGGTTTTGCAATGTTTGCCTCCAGTTAGTGCTGGTTTTGGGAGGGGCTTGACAGCAGATACTGAACGACTGAATAGCAGACTCTGTAGAAGCTACTACACCTATAAACGTGTTTTTACCTTTTCGCTGTTTTATGCACGTCTTTTGGACACAGATGGTCAATATTGTATCTTTGATTAATAATAGGCACTTTACAAACACCTGAAACAAATGTACTTAAACTAAATGAATCAGATGTACCACTAGTGGAAAAAGTAAAGCGACTTACGCTGGATTAGTAGTTGGTGACACGAAGTCAAGCGCTGATTGCTCCACCGCATGCGGTCCCAGTGCCATTTATCCATGGCCTACTTTAAGGGCTAAAAGATTCGATTCTTCACGTTCACAACTCTTCCTTTCTCCAATGGCCGAAGATCCGGAGTGGGTGATGGCGGTGGTAACGATAACGAATTTAAGTTCACGCCATTCTGCTACGTAGCTTGATGACGAGAAAGCTCGTGATCAACAAGGAGCAAAGCTTTTTCGGAGTCCGCCATGGAGTTCACGTGTGTCTGTTGTGCAAATTACTGATGGTGATCATCTTGATGCACGTGAAACCGGCACTTTCCTCATAGTTGTTGCATACTGACATGGGTGACATGTACAACAATAAATTTTGCGATCCGATGAACAAGAAAACGTTTTTTCTGCGACGACCCTCGAGTCTGGCTGTAAAATAGTGAGGAATGAGGTATGAATCTTGTTCCTCGACAGCAGTGCGTCGATACTATCTCCAATCGTTGACACGAAGTTAGAGTTGGAGGGCGGTATTTTACACGAAAGTGAATTTTTGTAAAATCTACTGCTAGAAGAGGGACTCTATTAATGTAGTTGTATCGTAAAAATCTGCAGACGACTACAAGCGTTGGTGTTGAGGTAGGTCAATTTATTTAACATACAAGATGCCCGAAGCACAACGTAGTGACAAGGCGGCACTACCGAATCGCATGTTTACCTTTGATGAGTACAAGATGTCTGCC
>JH597876.1:499367-578379 GCA_000173235.2 Hyaloperonospora arabidopsidis Emoy2
ACATTTCTTGTAACTCTCCCCTGCGCAGCGTAAATCGGATCCTGAGTTGGCTGCCTTTGCGCAAGAAAGAAGTCAGAGACGATCTCGTGCTGGCCCCCTATGGAAGAGAATATTGCAGCTGATCCTACAGGGCATGATCGACGGTCTTTGCGATCTGGAAATTTCGCTAGATCCCTTGTTCCTACACTTTCCCCGTCCGAATGAGGCTAGAGTGTGGTATCCAGGCCTGTCCGTGCAGTGGATCAACATACCCAACTTGATCACCGCTTTGTCGAACAATTCTGCTGCCGAGAATTGGAGGAACCAGTAGCGTCTTTCAGTCGCCTCCCACCATGGTTCATCTCTTCCACGCTTGATTGTAATTTCAATGACCGCGAGTAATTTCTTTTGGTCTAGTCTCATAAAGCTATCTTTAAATATAAGTTTGTCTCACTTCTATTCTATCGCTTCCATAATTTCTTTTCTTTTCTTATTTTTATGCCTTTTCATCGTTACCGCACCCCTTGGTCTGCGATCATCGCACTCAATTCACATAAATTCCTTTCCGTCTCCATGTAAAAACTCCTCGCACCCATTACTCCCATCCCCGTCCATGCATCTTTCCCGCATAAACACATCCACTCAATCTCTCTGATCGTCGCTAATCTCTGCCTTCTTCTCCTTAGATTGCATCGCCTTAAAACGGTTTCTGCTGGCTCGATCGCGATCGAACTCCTGCAACATTGCTCCACAATTCAGATCAGCTTCGTCGATCCAGGGGGGTCGCCATGCTTCTTCCATTATACCGGATACGGCTTGTGTATTCAGCCATATCTCGTCTTTCGTCCTGATCAAAAATCGATAATCCTATCCACCTCAAATTCGTCTGCGTCAAGATCACCCTCCCAACTACCTTCCGGCAGCAGTGCTTCGTCAAAATCGAATCGACTTGCGTTATCCACATTCAGCCTACTCGTAGGGAGTTCTGGGAATACGCGAACTAGCTTCAACTTTGAACAGTAAACCATTGGGAATAGCCCGTATGGCGTACCCGCGATTTCCAACTTTACAGCGTGATTGCCACACTTTTCGGCCACCGAAAAGGTCCATGCCACATATGGGCTAGTTTTTGAGCGTATCCTTCCTTGAATCGGTCTAGGAATAGCCAAACTCGTGACCCGCTATCGATATCCAATAAATCTCAATCTTCATTATGTCGATTGGCTTGACCATTTGATCGCAACCTCCAATCGGTCATTCACTACTGCACGTACACGCTGATATTGGCGTTGTATGCTATGTCTCTACCTTCGGGCATCTCGATCCTGGGGTTTGGTGCTTCCTAATGGTAAGGTTGCTTACAAAGGTTCATCTTGGGTCCCAACCGTAAATCAGGTAAAACGGTGTGTCTCCACGAATTCGGTCATGAGCGGTGTTAATCGCTCTGCGTATTTGTCCCAGTCGATCTGATTTTCATCCATGACGTACATCTTGATCGATTGGTTCAGCGTCTGCGCCATGCGCTCCGCTGTACCATTCGCTTGCGGTCTATACGCCATGGTGGCCTGCTTTTTTTGCCTCGCGATCCGATTGAACGCTAGGAAGATATTGGACATAAATCTCGTCTCGCGATCATGGCGTATAGCCTCACTCGCACCGAATCGTCTGAACACACATTCCTCATAATTTTCCGCGATCGTCTGTGCAGATCCGGACGAGCTTGCTTTCGCGAACATATACCCTGAATATGAATCGAATCACAGTAACAGCTCGTTGTTTCCTTTAAACGATCGTGGCAACGACGGGTGATCCATAGCTATAATCCGAAAAGGATACGTCGATTGTAAATTACCAGGTAATACACTCCGATCACCTAATCGTCCATTCCCTTTTCACAATCCACACACTCTCCTACATACCGCTGCACACTTCGGTACAACCCACGCCAACGAAACTTCGCCCTGATCCGTTGATAAGTAAGGCCAATTCCTTGATACCACCCTCCAAAATTTTTGGTCGTGGTTCAAGAAACCTTGCTGTAACTGCTCTAGGACCACCAGATAGGCCAACCCAGTACGGTCTTCCAATTCAGTGGCCGAACTCGGACTATCAATATCCTTTAGTCTACTTCATAATTTGGTGCGACCAGGGCGAAAACTTTGGCTTCAGCCGCCGATTATCTAACCACAACTCCAACAAGATATATCCTAAGACTGGATATCCTATATACTTCGTCTTGTGCTTGCTTAATGTGATCGATCCGTATCTGCTGCACAACTTCTTCCTGTATAATTATGGGCTGACAGCGTCTTCTTAGAGCTAATAGAGTGATAGCCGCCACTTTGACTGCATGATCTACTTGTTCTGGTAATATTAATTTGCCAACCGATTGAGAGTGATCAGATCCTGGCGATCCTGATCCGAAATCTCAACTTTTCTTTCCTCTTGCCGTAGAGCTTCACTCGCCAGCCGATCTGCACTCTGGTTCCAGTACCGATTCATATGCAGGAATTTATGGGTTGGCCACGATCGGAGTTTTTCCATAGCTCTATGTATCAGCAATTGCGGTCCTGGTGCTTCACAAACGATTTCTCCTCGCATTTGACGGATCACTAAATTCGAATCTCCGCAGATATCACCCGTCCCCTGGCCTGAACGGCAAGCAAATAGAACTGAGGAGCAACCCTCGGTATTCTGCTTCATTCACGACCAGGTTAGGAGTCAACTCGGAAGCAGAGGCTACAATCATCCACTTCGTCAATTTCTATATAATCGCGCTGTATGCTCCGCCCTTTCATTTTACCCTAGCAGATCCATCAAAACTGGCTATTAGCAGGCTTTCATTCACTCCTACCATGGGTGGTGGCATACCGATTGTCTGCATTAGCTGCTTCCGCGCGGCGATCGCAATCAGTACTTCATCTAATTCTTCACGGGGTGTTATACCCTCAGCGATTGCCGAGTATTTCATCTCCTCCCTTCTCATATCGCCGAATCTCCAACGTCGAGTTCGATAGTAAAGTAGCCCATCTTCCCAATTTTCCGTTGAGGCCTGAAGATTGTAACAACCATGCCAGTGTCGAATATCGCGTAAGCACTGTAATCTCGCGGGATAGCAGCATATTATAACAAGTATCTAGCATCCGGAGGAGATCTAACACTTCTTTCTCCACCATCCCGTAGTTGGCCTCGTTAGGCTCTAGCGTACGACTCGAGAAAAGGACAGGCCAATATACGCCATCATATTACTGAAGCAAAGCCGCTGATATATCCCACTTACTAGCATACACTACGATCACAGGCGATCGATCGAGTCGAAATGCTTCAAGATCGGTGTTTTGGCTATCTTAGCCTTTAGCAACATGAATGCGATTATAGCTTTCTCTATACGATTCATGCCCTCGGAATTTCGATCACCCCTGCAATTGGATACCAATCGACATCGATCTTCAATTTTGGGTACAGGTCGAGATCGTTTCCTGCAATTGGGTACCGATCGACATCGATCTCCTGTTTTGGGGGTATATCGCATTTGTATCCTTCACACCCTTCGCGAATTTCATTAGGTCCTACCGCAGACATAGGCTTGGAGCTTCATAAACACGACTGATTTATGGGAATATGCTGCACGCAGTACAACGCTGATACGTAAAGTGCGAGATCTTTAATAAATCGACTGTAGTAGTTGAGACTTCCCAAAAACGACTGCATTTCTCGCAGCGTCCGAGGGAACGGGATGTTCACAACGATCCCAAATCTTTCGGATTAGCTTCCAAACCTGCGAGCGAGATTTGATGTACTAGTTATTCCACCTTGAGACGTACCCAGAAACGTTTGGCCAAACTGATCAACAAATTCCACTCATCGCACACCTCCAATAATCTCTTCACTTTCTCGCACATGTATTTAAACGACGTAGCTCGTAATATGTCGTCGATATAGGATCTTCGGTCCAACACTGATGTTTTCGGATTAGTATCTGGTTCACCATCAGTGAAGGCACGATCAACTTCGGTAATCCGGCCGTAATCGATTCGGATCTTTCGCCGATTTTCAAAAATCCGTACAGAGCGTTATCAATCAATCGTTGGTAAATCTGTGGTGCATTTTTCAACCCGAAAGGCATTCGTAACCATTTAAACAACCCTGATGGTGTGGTAACGGCAGAGATCGCCCTTGCCTTTTCAGTCATTTCCACCACCCAAAACACTCGCCATGTCCAGAGAACAGTAACACGTAGCTTATCCATGTCCTGCAATAGTTCACTGATCAGAAGCATAGGATGTACCATCAACATTTTCAGCTGGTTCACCCTCCTGCAATCAATAACAGACTTATGTCTTCTCCGTTTTTTTATGATCACCACTATAAGAGACGCTCATGGTGATGTAGATGGTCGGATGATCTTGGCCGACAGTAACTTTTTAATTAGATCGGCGACTTTCTCTCAAAATTTGGGAGCCACAGGCCTGACCCTCTGCGTAACCGGATTTGCTCCACTCACACCTATATCACAAACTGATCCACGCGCCGCAGGTGGTAGGGCATCACCTTTTCCAATCAGTAAATGGTGACTCCTCTAAATCACTTGTCGCAACTTCTTTTGATCATCAGTTCTTGGGACGCCTGGGTTGCCCACTTGGATACCATCAATCGTTATTTCTTGTGTTGGCGTAACAACATCGGGCAAAACCGCCTATGCTGACCGACGTCTTCATCGAACATCTTGCCGCCATGGTGGTAACACATCGGTGCAGACGATAACTCATCTCTCTTCGTCTCCTCGTCAACATTGGTATTACCCATTTCTTTCACCCGTCGATCAGCCCGTTCTCGTAACTCACAATCCTCGCTTTTAATCCCGTCTGACCGATGGCTGGAATGTTTATAAACTGGATCAGCTCCATCGCACTCGTTGTCCTATATTCCTGTTGACTCGCATACCGTCAGGGTCGGTCGGTATTTAACTCGATCAATCCCATTCATTGTATCGATCGCATCGAGCACCGCTGGAGACATCACTGTCTTTTCCCCTTCCGCAGGTGTGTCGATCCTTACCACTTCGTACCTCTCGACCAGTCGATCGGCCTGTTCTTGAAACTCACCATCTTCGAGCGAGATCGCGTCTGGCTGACGGCTGGACCGTTTTTGTAACGGATAAGCTACCACGTGTCTGATCTCTTCCATCGCAATCATCTTCACTTCTTCGATCGCTTCACTAGGTTGATCCCGTCCTCGATTGGCGTCTACAATCTCCTTGATTGCATATATCGCAGAAGGTGTTTCTTTTGATCATTGATCCTTCCTTGTCAAGTGACTTTCATCCGTGATTTGGTCTTGAATTTTGCTTCCGTTAGTCGTTTGTTGGCCTGGCCGCGACATGTTCTTTCCCTATATCTCTGTCTCTTCTTCTGTTTCTGTCGTTGGGCGGAGTAGAATTCGAGTGGTAATTTCATATATAGGATGATCGACCAACAGCCATGCATACTTTTCCACAGTTTCTTCCTCTCGCTCCGTTGTCGCTTCGAGCGCCAGTGTTTGACGTAATGTTTAACGCCATGATCCGATTGATAAATATCCCGGTGATCGAGGTATCATGTCGGATGCCATCCACAAACCGAACGAAGCTCCATGACCTAGATTTATACCGCGATCGCTGAGGTTCGTAAGCTATATATACTTGATCTGGCTGGACCTACTAGTCACTGTCGGCACCCACACCACCTCTCGCCTCACTCGAAGTTTAGCCTTTAGTGGCCCAACCCCGATACGTACTTCCATCGATTTTCTTACCGAAATGACCACACGTTGATCATTCAGGTTGATCTCCTGTATGGTTGATCGATAAGGCAGCTTCCGTCCTGACAAACCAATTCGCATCTCGTCTGGTAGACATAGTGTTCCATCTGCTAGATCCGGAAAAATGCCTGCCGGAACCATAAAATTCATACCCAATATGGCTTCTTGGCCGAATTATTCACCGACTTAAACGTCGAAATAATACACCAACGATCCGTCCAATGTGATCTTGATCTTCGTCCGCCCCACCATCATATATGCATTTTATTCAGTTCCGACGCACTCGTGTGCTTGACTTTCGTCGATCACACATCCTACCTTAAGAGCAAAGGTAGTATCGAGGATCGACACTTCAGCGCCAGAGTCGAGCAGCATAGTGGCTTTTTCATTGTTGATCTTGCCCGCCGCTTTTGCTTGTTTAACCATTTTCCGGTAGTGTGATATTTCCAATACCCGCGCGATTCCCCTGGTGCGAGGTCGATCTCCATCCTCACAAGCGACCGAGCATAATCATTCACTCTTTTCACACTTGACAGGGCCAATGTAGAATCATTATGTATATTAGCGATCGAATCGATCCGATCGTTAATCTCTTGATTCTTCCGTTGTCTTTCAACAAATGCATAAATACAGAGCCTAGAACGTTTGGCTCGTGCTAGATTCCAACCTTTCGGGCGTCCTAGTTTCACATCTCCTCCATCTTATGCGAAAACATTTCAACATGCTTCGTGAGCACGTACCACTTTCGGATCAAATTGAAAAATTTGAGGAATGTCCTTTGCAACCACACTTCTGGCACTTCAATCTCTTCCAGCACCCTCTATCATTGTGTCTGGTATATCCACAATCGGTACATGCCTTCGATCGTCCACCACGATCGTGTCCATCCCCTTCACTCGTGTTCTTCTGCCAGGTGCGGTGATTCTTGTCCGTTTTTTCCTTTTCAATTGTAGTTGTTACAACAAACTCGACGACGATCCACTTCTTCTTCAGATCCATTTGACTCCAGTTCCGATCCGCTGCTTTTGACTTTCTCGCGGATCGCACGTACCTGTCTTTGACGACATCGGAATTGAAGACGTGGTCGTTCGCTGACGGAATTTGTTTGATCCCATCGACGTCTTCATCTGGCGGGTCTCCATCCGTTGGCACGCACGTAGAGTTTCCTCCACCTCGTCAACATCTGCCAATCGCAGTAGGGTCAGCTGTTTTTCCAGTTCACGATCGCCCAGCGTAGCAATAAAGTGTTTCACATGTTCACGACGTGTGGTCGATGTAGCCAATCTTTCTTCTTTGATCGCGATCTTGGTGTGCTTTGCCGCAACATTAAGACGATGCAGGTTTTCCGGCGGGGTTTCATCTGATCTCTTCCTTGCGATATAATATTGTCTGTCCAGACACCCCTTGCCCTCCATACTGAATCATGAAAAAATCCAGCAATCGCTTCCACTTGTGCCGTGTAGATTAACCCAGTTGGTTGTACCAGTTTGTGCTGGCCCTATCAACAGATCTCCAAACACCAAACACTTCTCTTCGTCTGGTACCTGATCGCGTAAAAACGCCGACTTGACCTTGCTGATCCAGCTTCTGGCCTGATCTTCACCTCTGTCTTTGCCACTGAATTCTTTCAGCTCCTTCATCGCTGACACATGAATACGTTTGAGGAATTCCACCACCATTCTGCAAAGTTTCTGTGGTGGCTACCAACGCACGTCTCCGCTCTTCTTGTCCCGAAATCGATCGACTTCTTTAGGATCGAAAATGTCCGATCGACTGAGATGCGATCGGACCGATTTTATCGCGACATCTGGAAAGCATGCTTATTAAAATCTTGCAGTCTTGATCCTTTGGATAGGGTAGATAGCTTGATACACTCTCACCCGTTGTTCGTGTTTAAAACTTTCCAGGGCCTCCTCGAGGTACGCCTGCAGGTGTCCTTGTGTAGTCGAATTCGTTTCTCCTTCAGCACGTGCAGTCGATCGTGGTTCGCTCTTTATCTTTTCAAGTCGATCGCGCAGGTGTGCCACCCCACTTGGGCTTAGAGACATCCGTTGAATATCGATCAAATCATCGGACTCGATTTCAGATTCAGCTGAGGCACACTGCTACGATCCGGTTAGATATCCGCTCGGGGCGTCTGCAATCGCTATGTCCGCTTGATCCGTAGGATCGCACTTACACGTCAAGGGAATTAACTTGTCATATATCAATCTATACGCGTCGGTCACCTAATCTTGTTCGCACTCCAGCAATTTGGTCGCGTCGAACCCTCCGGCGACAAAACCAGCGTCATGTAGCAGCCGTATAAATTCGTCGATCTCGTCCTGCGAGTTGGTCGCTACTGCCGGTGGGGGTATCGAACCTTGGATCCCTCCTATTAGCTTGGGCTTCAGAATAGGAGGCACTGGGTCACTGGATAGAAGGATATTCAGTGTCTTATAGTGATATCCATTCGCCAACTGATCCAGCTGCCAGCCTTCCTTTAAAAAAATTGTCGTCCACGAACTTGATCGGTCGATTGATCGATTTCAAACTGCGATCGTGCTGATCCGATATGGGCGCTTCTTACTTTACTCGTGCTTTCTTCATGTTCTTCGTCTTTGTGTTTACTTGAGTTGTCTTGGGTAATACCTGTTCGGTTTTATCCGAAGGGGTTTCACCCATCGGATGGTTTTTGCGGCACGATCCGCGGTGGTTCCGAAGGGACCTCAGAAGGGGGTCGACATTTCTTTTCTAGATCGATCAATCGATCTTCCTCTTTGATTTTTTCGTCATCAGAGCCCCTCCTAAAACTCCGATAATCTAGGGATTCTTTAAAACCACGGGTCAGCGGCGATCCCTCAGCCTCTGACGCTTCCATACCAGGTTCCATTTTGATATCACCTCTTCACTACGGGACTCACGGTGAAATCCCGATTCACCAGAAGATCTGGGCACGCGCACCATTGTGGAGGAGTGGCGATCGCTCATTTTATGAGGTGATCCCAACTTTCCACTGGCGCCCGGACAACCAACTAACGGAGGGGGTACTCCGATACCGTGCTTGATTCCTTCCTCACCTTATGTACCCGTCGGTAGGGTGGGTTGCACTCATCTCGGTGGACTCGTGTCGAAGGAAAACTTGACCGTGTCGGGGATTGGTTGGTGTGATCGTGCGGAAATCTTCACACGATCACGAGTGTACTGGTAGGGTACTTGATGTAAGTCACTCACATCTCAACGAGATCGCCTTGTCAAATATGTAGATGCTTGAAACGCTTAATCTTATGACCACTTGAGCCGTCTCGCGATCTTGCACCTAGTCCTTTACGTTCTTGCTGCGTCCAATCGCAGTTGGGGATGTCTTGAAAATTCTTGATCTCCAGCCAATTATCTGGGGATATCAATTGGTTTCAGTATGTGAGACTTTCCTGACGTCGGGAGGCCAAAGATCCAGCCCAGAAGAGAAGTCGACACGTGTACTTACAGGCAAAATAGAATTATGTTTAATGTTAACCAACCAAAAGCTAAAGTACCATTATGACTGTCTGTATACCAGGATATGCTGCCACGTATCTCCTATATTCCGTTGATCGTTCCTTCGCATATGTGGTCCACTCCTGATCGTCGATCACTCTGATCGTTGATCACCATCTTCGATCGTCGATCACCATCTTCTATCGTCGATTACCTTCCCGGCTCGCTATTACCCTCGATCTCCAGTCGTATTCTCAACCTTGACCACCCTATATGTTCTCGATCTTGGTATCTTGACAATCAATCTTGGTATCTTGACAATCGATCTTATTATCATGATAATCGATCTTGGTATATTGATAATCGATCTTGGTATACTAATATTCGATCTCAGTTGTACGCAGCTTAACATCCAATCGGTCCTTCTCAACGGTCAGTCGTAGTTTTCGATCAATCAACCCATCGATCACTTCGAAATTTCTTCAAATCGCTTTACCACATTTATAATAAAGACTACTACATCATATCGTCGTATGAGCACGCACAGAAGATAATCGACCACGAGTTGTCCAAAGTGGAGTCGGTTACCGTCGGATGTCGCAGCTTAGGTGCTGTGGTATGGATAGGTAAGACTGATGTGCGATGCCTTGAAATTAACAATTTTGTGCTATCGAGAAGAAGGAAGTAATCGTGTACAAGGAGGATAAAGAAAAACAGGAACTAGATGTGGGTCTGGACAAAACTGCTGTCGTCGAATTAGTGGGTTCATTTCCTTCTCGCAAATTATCTCCTCTCCTGAAAAGAACTGAGAGTTCGCCAAGCAGTATGGAAGTTATTGATGCAACCTTCTTTGACTACTCTACCGAAAAAGGAATCTGGCGATTTGAGTTGAGTAATTTAGCCGATACGCTTTCGGCGATGACGTCGACGTGGATGATGACGATCTTGACATAGATTGTCTGAATTAAGAAATTGATGCACATGATGGAGCGATAGGTTCACACGAAAAGTAACTGCACGCCATAGAATTGTCACGAAAAGCCGTGCATGACTTGCGGTCTTGTGTGAATCGAATGCCTTCCACGGCTAATTACACACGACTGTTTCTCCAGTCACGTATCTATAACGATAAAATGCACAGCAAAGCTGTAGTCGCATCATTTGGAGATTATCCTACGTCTTTTGCTGTCAGCAACAGGCGGGTTCATATTGAGGGCGAACTTGAACAGTGTTGCAGCCGTGACGAAATATGAGACAAACTGTGCCCTGCCGAAGAGTTAAAATGTGTAACGGGGTCAAACGGCGGTTGCCGCCCGAAAGGATATACCTTGTTTAGGTGATATACAGCCCTCAGATCAGTTATCTGTGATTTAACTGATGTGGCTAATAACCTCAGTCATCTATTGATGAAAGATTGATGTACCATCCATCAATCGCTTAGGATACTAAATATCACTATGAAAATTAGTTTAACCTTAGTAGTAAGTAGTTGTATGAGGTTTATTACAGATAAACTTAGAAATAAAGTATCAGTTCCCCTTTTGATCTAGTGTTGACACGTGCCTTGTCAAGGCGTCCGTTGATCGTTTAGAGTAAGAGCCTTCTTGTAGCGCTTACGTTAGAGCACCTTGTGCGTACGATTATTAGAATAGTTGAGTCCCCCGAACCAAGACTAGAAGCTCTACGAGCGTGAGGACTCTCGAAGTCTTCGTTAATAGGTTTTAGCTAGGGACTCTCTAAACTTATAAATATATAATTCTGTATAACTAAGTGACTTCTAGAGTCGTAAGTCTTCCTCTGACTAAGAGCTGTGTAGCTCCACTACACTTCGTAGCAATTATAGTCAATCCTACACCGTAGTCTCAAAACGACTAATCCTCTGTTGGGATGCAGATACTAGCTCATCTCGCTGAGATGCAACACCTCGCGCTTGATAGTTAGAGCGTTGATTGGGATTGAGCAATTCGGTTACGTTTCGACCCAAGTCCCAGAAGTGCTTAATGTGCGGCTGGAAGCCTTTATGCTATTTGAGGCCACGCTAATCGGTCAGGTCCATGACCACGTGGCGTCGGTTATGCCAACACGCTACATCCCTATGCCCGATGATGAGCATAAGGCCCGTCCGCTCGTTCTGATCGTGAAGCATTTCGAAGATAAAGCGGTAGACATTCTCTTTCTTTGGATTTGAGAAGTTGAAATGGCGACGAGTGCCGCTATTCTGCGAACCGAGAAGGAGAGAGCTGACCCGGCCATATCAAAACTTGGCGGCAGGGCCAGATAATGTGCTCTGATGTGTGATGCTTCTTTAGACGCTGCGTTTCCCACATAAAGATCGCTTAAGCGACAGACGTCTCGCGGGTTGGCACCGCCTAATTAGGCATATCGAGTGCGTTCACGCTTATTATCCTCCCGAAGGGAAAAAGGATTTATCGGACTATGTCCAAGAGGTGAGAACTCTTCTCGCTACTTTTCAGTTGGATAATCTCCCCGAGGAAGTCCGCGTAACCGTTTTTATCGAATGTCATCGTACTGGGATCGCCAGGACAGAAGCGTTCGTGTCCATCTTCAACCTTTGAGGAGGCGGTGGACATGTCATAATCGCCGAGGTTAAATTTAGAGCGGTCGCTATGGTACGCATGGGCATGCCCAAAACTCGTTCGATAGGGCTGAGCCCGTAAACCTCATTCATACACACGATGAAGAAGCGGAGCTTTAAGCTGTGGAACAGCAACGTAACATCCGTAGATGGTACACGTGAGGAAGCACAAAGCATCTCTGCCCTAACTGCCCATTGCGGAGACCGCGACAGAACTAGCCGAGCCGTAACACCACCTCAAACCAGAAATCTAGTACGGCGCGGGAAAACTTCGACTCCCAGCAGGCGCGGAACGCCATACTGGGAATGACCGAGGCTATGTAAAGGCTCTTGGAGGTAAAGGTGAACATGGATTAGCCCCAAACGACCTCGTGGAAGTTACCACGAAGCATGAACATGTATCAGGATTGTTGGTTACCTTGACAACGATTAAGAGCTTTGAAGAGCCGTGGTCAATTTTAGATGACTCTGTGGTATCGGGTAACTACTTCCAAGCCGTTCCCTTGAAAGGGGTTAGCGGTATGTGAGGCACTGAAAGCGCATGAAGGTGATTTATTCACCGCTCGTCTAGCAACTGGGACCCGCGTCACCGCTCCTAAAGTGCTTTTGAACATAGGTGCAAACGTTTAAGACTTAAATAGCATTAAATGCTGTCTTGTCCTGAATTTGGACTCGAGATATGATCTTATTCTCGGTATGGCCTGGATCGAACGCCATGAACTAGGATGATTGAAGGTCTAAGACCTTAGGAGCAACACGCAATGTTTCTAGTAATAATATGAAGAGTCATGAACCCACCTTTGCTTGGCAACAAAAGCGCTATTGGTGCGAGCCACTGAATGAGGTAGTTAGTGTGCTCGATAAAGGAATTTCTGAGTTACTTGACTCCGATGTCATCACGATAATGGAACGGCACGTACTCCGTCGAGTGGCACTCGTTTTTATTATGTACCACTGAATTCTGATAGAATTGATGACACCAGGTCGAGTCACCTAGGGTGTGATCCCTTAAATGTACGTGGACTGGCACGTAAACATCCACAGAGTGAAAGAGGCTGTAATAGCATCTCACTGAATGGCGGTATTGACTTTGTTGGCGAGACGCCCAGGCATCAAGTTAGGCTCACTTGATGCATGTGCAGTGGCGAGTAACTTGCCGTGACGAGTTCGAGTTAAGTAACTCTTCATCGGATGTCGATAATGACATCGACTCTTGTATAGAGAAATTTAGGCTGAAGAAACTAATCACCTTGTGGGACCATATGTCCGATCCTCGTTTAGGTGGCAGCGGCGCCGGATGGCTGCTGAGAGACGTAAAGCTTCTGTGATGTCTCTGGGTGATACTAACGAACAGCGATATACACTATTCAATGGAGTGACGATCACGTTGATGGTGAAGTAGGCCTTGTGGCCCTCCCATCTTTAAATACTATGCTAGAGATAGACGAAATCTCTGTATATGAGTTCAGTTAGGTCTTGAAGGTACTTATCCAACATGGTGGTCCTTAGACCCGATAAAGAGTTGACCTCATCGTCTCTCTTGGATGAGATGGTCCTTGAAGTACAACGGAGGCACATAGTGCACGTAGTGGATCATTCATTTGAAGAATCCTTCAGATCCCTACTATTCTTTGGATAAGGAATTTCAAGACGTGTTGAGTCATGATATACCGTCTAATTTACCTCCCGATAGGGGTGTTCATCATGAAATCGACTTGGTTCTTGGAACTATATACTGCGTTACACGGAAGTTGCCTTTACCAAAGGAACAATGTGAGGTCATTGACGAGTTTTTCCGTGCTAAGCACGAGTCTGGGATGGTGCAAGAGATTAAGTCTCTTCATTTCACGCCAACAATTTGCGTAGTAAAACGAATGGCAAGTGGCGCATTGTGCATGCTTATAAAAAGATTATTGCAGCTACTATACCGGCACATACATCAATTCTTCAAAATAATTTTCTTCAGAACAACGTGGCAGGACGTACAATGTACAGTGCACTCAACCTGGTCGATCAGTATTATCAACTGCTCATGCGAGCAAGTGATATCCCGCTCACAGAGGTTAGTAATCCAAGCAGTGTGCTTTGGGAATGGTTGGTTATTTCCTAGGGGATTTTTAATGCCCCCGGACACATGGAATCGTCTGGTGACGCAACTGTTCGGCACTCACCGTGCTTATGTACAAACGTATTTTGATGACATTTATGTTTTCCTATCCGTGCAGAACAGGGTCGGTCAGACGTGAATAACCACATCGACCACTTCCGAGCTGTGATTGAGTGCATGCGCACAAAATAGATGTACGCTAATGCGTCGAAATGTATGGTTGGTGCGGACGAGATTCCAATTTTGGGGGTGCTTGCTTCATTGGGAAGCGAGGACTTCGAGCGGATCCCGCAAAGGCGAAGGCCATAGTGGAATGGCCTGTTTTTTTTGAGAACCAAAAGGATCTGCGCAAGTGGGTTGGCCTTGCCAATTACTTACACAAGTATAGCGATAATTACGCTGATATGGTCAGCCATTATCTAATTTCCTAAAAAAGGATGGATTGTTGCTGTACCAATACTGAAGATGACGCTTTTAAAACAGTAGAGGAGAGTCTCTTACGTGCTCCGATTTTGACTCTGCCATACCCTGATCGACCTTTCAGTGTCGTCTGTGACGCTTCTGATTTTGCCATCGGCTGTCATTGTTAGAAATAGGTGTTGAGGGACGCGAGCGTGTCATCGCTTTTGAATCCCTCCAACTTAAAGCTGCTGAAAGGAACTATTTCGTTCACGACAAACTGCTATGCATATGCTCTAGTCAAATTCAGAATTCATCCTTTTGGCTCCAAGCCTTTTCTGGACTATACCGATCAGGGATCTTTACGCACCGCGACTCAATCACCTCACCTCTCGCAGAGGATGGCTTGTTGCCTTTCATCCTTTATAGAATACAACTTCGAGGTGAAAAACAATCTGGGGGGGAAGTGCTTGGATGATGCGTTGTCAAGCAGGCCTGATTATGAGCTTGCTCATTTTACGATTTTGTCGCCGTCAGTTACTGACTCAACCCGTGCGTCTAATGCCAAGAACGATCAATGTGTAGCTTTAATAAGAGCTCTTAAAAGTGATGAGTTTAAAGACTCGAAAATTAAGTTGTCGGCACAATCGAGTGCGGGGCTAAATCGATAATTTATCGATAATAGCCTGTTGTGCTATTGCACGGATGCGGCGGACAACATGCGCATCGTTGTTTTTTAAACGAAGAACTAAGGTATCGAATCCTTTATGAGGTCCATGATACAGCGATTGGCGGTCATCTCGGTCCTGAGAAGACCTACGGCTTAGTTAGACAGAGTTATTGGCGGCTCAAACTCTTATAATAGGTCAGCCCGTATATGCGCACATGTGAGACGTACCATAGGGTCAAACCCTCGGCACATGCGGCTGCCCCGTTAGATAGTTTTCCTGTACCCTCTAGATTCTGAGAGTCCATCAGCATGGACTTTCTGTTTCGTCTACCGAAGGATTCGGACGGTAACACGGGTATAATGGTCTTTGTCGGCCGTTTAAGCAAGATGGATCACTTAGCGGCTGTGCCGGACTCCATTAATGGTGAAGGAACAGCTGTGCTGTTTATCGATCGCGTTTTTCGAAAACACGGTCTGCCACTGACGATTGTCTCGTACAGAGATCCTCATTTCACGGGTAAGTTTTGGAAAATTTCTCAAGGTGCTACGCACCAGAAAGGACATGTCGATAACGGATCATCCGCAGACCGCTGGTAAGATGAGAGCGTTAATCGCTTCCTCAAAGATGTTCTACGTGGCTGATAGCCAAGACAAACAGAAGAAACAAACAGATGCTAAAGGCAGAAGATGTATTGAAAGTTACGAGGTCGGTGAACGAGTCGTACTCAACGCTAAGAATCTACCTACAAATGTAGCGCCTGATGTGTTTAAGACGAAGTTGACTCCGTAGTTCATAGGACCATTTACGGTCGTGTCCAAGCAGGAAATTGCGTATACTCTCAACTTACCGCGAAACTGTGTACACCCCCCGCGTTTTACGTTTGCCTCGTTAAGCTGATTCGGGTCCGTACCGGAATGATCCGGAGACGCTTGCGCCGCAAAATCTGGCCTTGCCACCGTCTGCTGCATCCGAATCAGGAAGTCAATATGAGTTTATATCCGTGTTTAGTTTATCCCAAACCTCAACAGACGAGCTTGCACAGCGTCAAGCGTTTGTTTTAGGTAACCATACATGAAATGGTAACATAGGCACTTTAACAGCAAACGTTAAAAAACTAAAAGCTAAAAAAATCATCGAAAAATAAAAAATAATCAATTTCAATAAATATTTTGGCAATCAAAAGTTACAAAATAGATAACCAATTTACTTTTTTAGGTATAAGGCAGACCTAGGCAATTAGATTCTTAAGATCCGGCAACTCCTTTGATGGAAGGTACCAGGTCCGCATGGTGTGCAGCCGACACACCTGCCGCTGATATTGCTTGATGAACAAGGGAACATCCAGTTCCATCTGGAGAGGTTACTGCAACGACGTCGTCGTCGTGATATATACCAGTATCTGGTGAAGTGGCGAGGGTACACTGAGTCTGAAAATTTATGGGAGTATGATATACCCCTTCGGCAAGATTGCCCATATGCCGTGGATGTTTTTGAGCGTCGGGGTCAACTTGCGACCTACGACGCTTCGCACAAGTAAGGAAAGCAGCAGGCGAGTTCACGACCAAAGTCCAATGTGGATTTGCAGATATCCGCAAAGCTGTAGCATAGCGCGAACGAACGCTGCTCGCTACTGGCCTTTGGCCTTCAATTTTTCGTATTCATAACGGAGTTTCCGTCCGATAAGTACGTCAGCCTTATCGGCGCTTGCTCTTGGAGCCACCATGCTGCTTAATCGTAGTGCGTTATACACTTAGCGAATAAAAGCATTGTCCACTTCGGTGGACAGCTCTCCTTCGCCTGGGAGTACGGGGACACCCCTGATCAGTAACACTGGTATACCACGACCGTGCTTTACAAGCCATTCCTTATACTGACTTTGATTTATCACTTATGGCGCCAGGTATCTTTCGTGTTATACCCTACACGCCTCTAATTCTCCAGGTGTAGTCGCGGTCGGACCGATGGTCCACACTACCAATAGGCCTAACGTCTGACAAATTCGCTCTTCTACACTGAAAGCGGTGAACACATAGTTATTATGAACTTCGGGTGTTGCCATAATGTTGAATCTGCGCTGATCTCTCTCCCGTTGTTGGAGCATCTGCTCTTGTTCTTTATCAAGCGGGTTCGCGATGATCGCTGACACCATACCTGGTGTCATGTGCAGCGAAGTAGAGCATCCGCAGCCCCACGTTCAGAGAACGGATTGGGTGATTGCCTCGGCCTGTCGTTGCACATTGGTGTGTTGGGATTGGATTCGGTATCACTACCATAGTCCACTTCCTCCTCCTCGATATTGAGGAGGTCGGAAAGACTCGAAGAATCGTCCGGCGTTGTCATATCTAACGCGTTAAACAACCATGAGGTTTACTGTTTACCAATGTCCAAGATAAGATAATGAATCGATTAAAGTTGTAGTAATTTCATTCAGGTGGGGGAGGGTGTAACAGGGTCACACGGCGGTTGCCGCCCGAAAGGATATACCTTGTTTAGGTGATATACAGCCCTCAGATCAGTTATCTGTGATTTAACTGATGTGGCTAATAACCTCAGTCATCTATTGATGAAAGATTGATGTACCATCCATCAATCGCTTAGGATACTAAATATCACTATGAAAATTAGTTTAACCTTAGTAGTAAGTAGTTGTATGAGGTTTATTACAGATAAACTTAGAAATAAAGTATCAGTTCCCCTTTTGATCTAGTGTTGACACGTGCCTTGTCAAGGCGTCCGTTGATCGTTTAGAGTAAGAGCCTTCTTGTAGCGCTTACGTTAGAGCACCTTGTGCGTACGATTATTAGAATAGTTGAGTCCCCCGAACCAAGACTAGAAGCTCTACGAGCGTGAGGACTCTCGAAGTCTTCGTTAATAGGTTTTAGCTAGGGACTCTCTAAACTTATAAATATATAATTCTGTATAACTAAGTGACTTCTAGAGTCGTATGTCTTCCTCTGACTAAGAGCTGTGTAGCTCCGCTACAGATATCACTTGTTGGTTTGACTCTTTACCATCAAAAAATGACAACAAAGATGTGCAACGATAGAAGAGTAGAATGGAGTCAAATCAAATGCGGAAAAGTTGCGAGTTCGCAATCATCTCGCGCGTCATAACGTCCGTTTTTGGCCATGCTGCTATTTGTTTGGCTCGAATAGACTTGAGCGATCAATTTTTATATATCCAGCGATCCGTACGCATAAGACGCCGAAAGTTTTTCCTAAGGTTGTTTAAGGTTATATTAGTGCTGGTGTTGGCATATTTAAGCTTAAAACAACGATATGCAGCATAGAAGTTGAACAGTCATTCTTTACCAGCAGCGTGATTATGCTCGCCCAAGATCTTCACCCTGTAGATAGCTTTATCTTTCTTGACCTAACCGTCCATTGGCACCATATACGACGAATGTGCGCTTCTAATTCGAATTTTACTAGTACATCGCAATTTGTCTTCCGAGCCCATACACAATGAAGGAAATGCGTTATCATAAATTAATTTTGTCCACCGACTGCACCCCCCCTTCCTCCTTGTCCGCATTGTTCCCATACCTATTCATGACCGATCCATAAATTCCGAGGATTTTTATTTGGTGCACCGAGTCTCGTACTGTCTTTAAAGTTGCATACGTGCGTTATAAATGGCTAAAAATTGCTAAGGGGGGCAACTAAAGGGTACAACTGCGGATTGCGTAGCAGTAGCGGTGACCGTCTAAGAATCACTGTCGTAGTCGTTTTTCTTGTTGTCGTCTTCGTATCCTTGCTCGTCGTTGTTGTTCACATTAAATTGTTCGAATTTTATTATTGTATACGTTGTCTTCTTCTTCGTTGAAGTAGTTGCTATTTTGTTCGTCATTCTTCGTTGCGATATCTTGTTTTTGTCTTTGCTATATCATTTTCTTATATATCGTTGTTATTTACGTGATAGTTCTCATCACTATCTGCCTTGCCGTACGAACTCCGGTTTGCCATCGCAGTTTTCTTTAGAATACCTATGATGTCCTCCGCGCGTACATCGACGTCTTCGTCTTTGTCAGTAAATATACCTAACGGGATGTCTTCCCTACCGTCTCGACCATGTTGCCGCACAGTGGAGTGGAATCACGATGAGATGACAAGGTCTACCCGCAGCTTTTAACAGTTAGCTTGGCCTGATATCTAACATTGTAAACTAAGCGTCAGTTTTAGAGTGGCTACAATGATAACAAGATCAACACAGATCCGTACGAGATAGTATAATAACAATTGGAGGGTTACACTAGGTCATGATCGTTCAGAGAAATGAATGTTGGAATTTATAATAGCTGAAGGCCACTATATGGACTAGATGAGCGGAGAGTGTAGCGGATACCGGGCCATAAATTTACGGCCACCCACATATGTGCTCATAACTCTGTAATTACTATGATTTGGGCGCTGTGGTTGAGTATGTTATGCGCAAAGCTTTATTACATACCCCTCATATGTTAAGGTCCCCATTATCTAGGTTGGTGGCATAGCTCACATACCAAAAACCTAATCTGGCATCCGGTCAAAAGTATACGGCCAGGGACGACCATGCATTTTCCTACTATGTAATAGTATTAATAATTTTTCTCGAACTGGTATTGTGTCTTATATCCTTGCACCTTGAAGATATCTGTACAACGGCGCAGCATACGGTCGATCAGGTTCACCAGCGTTCGTGGATGTATGTTAATACGCGTATTGATGTCCGCCGAGGTCTGAGTCGAAACAGAATCCGTACTGTTTTTCTTTCTGTCAAACCTCTCTAGACATTGAAGCCCTACGTTCTAGTTGGGATTTATGTCCGTAGAACAAGCTAGCCAGTCCAAAACGTCCACGCCTCGTTTAGCAAAGATGTCTATCGTGAGTAAAGATGTATGGTGTACGCATTGTCCTGCTGAAACAAAAACTCGGTACTATATTCGAGGTGTGCAAATGGAATCAAATACTCCAATTTAGTGTAGATATTGCTGTCTGAATTCTGCTTACCCCACCAGAATAACGAGCTAAGTCTTTCCAACTCCACTAAATACACCCCAAATTATAACGGACCCTTCACCCATCTGACGACGATCGTCCGCCTGATATACACATGCATGTCTCGCCAGTAGTGCTGTAAGCCATCAGGTTCATCAAGGTTCCATTTTTTCGTCAGAAAATTATGCTAATATATGCATCAGGAAGTATCAACTTATTTTCTAACCATGCAAGGAGACACGCTCTGTGGTTTGCCGCCAGCGGAAGAGTATTATCCACTCTAGTGTACGACAGCCAGTCGACAAATTGGAGAACGCTCCAAACAGTAAGCACCGAGCACTGCAGCTCGAGCTGCTGATGCAACTGTGATACTGAGTAATCTCCCCTCACTGCTGTGCAAGCGAGCAGAATTAGCGCACGATAAGATAGAATTGGTGGATTTCCCATGGCTGTTAACATTCACGACAGTTCAAAACATGATTAACTGTGACAGTTGTACGTTGAATAGTGCGTGAGACGGCGCACATTGTTACACCGGCCTCATGCATCCCACTGATACGTCCACGCTCCTCTCCCGGGAGCACTCACCCTTTTATATCATTCACTAATGCCGACAGATAATAAACATAATAGGAACATGTACGGTCGTCCCTGGCCGTATACTTTTGACCGGGTGACAAATTCGGTTTTTCGTAAGTGAGCTATGCCATCAACGCGGATAATAGGGACGTTAACACATAATAAGTATGTAATAAAGCTTTGTGCATCACATATATAAACAGCAGCGCCCAACTCATAGTAATTACATAGTTATGAGCAAAAATAGGGGAGGCCGTATTTTGTGGCCCCGACTGTAGGTGGATCAAACACACATTATAAACGCTTTCGCACAATTATTGACCATATGTGTTTGATAGACGTGCATAAAAAACACCAAAAAGTTAAAACATGCTATATGTGTAGCTGGTGATACAGTTTCTGCTAGCTACACCAGTCATCGTTATTAGTTTGTACTACAGTAAATAGGAATGTGTGCTGTGGGTCATGGTCACATTTATTAGCGTGATCAAATTATGGGAGATCTACTTTGGATATGTGGTGGGCTAAACAGTGTGGTTCGCACTATTTAGGAATGCACATATTTAGTGTGGACTCCTATTGCGGTGTTCCGCAGATGCGGCCGAGAGACGGTGGTCGCGACCAGTTTGTATAAATTTTAGGCCGCCATCATCAAGCACAAGAAGCACCATGAGGGCCAGGTGAATCCACAAATGGGAAGAGTCAGCCAATGTCCACGATAACCGGTGCTCAAGAGGGACCCTGGAGACAACCGGTGCAGGGATCAAGCGACAATTTGATCTCTATGCCTACATCCCAAAGCCGACCGGGGATTTTCAGTAGAAGCTTAAAGGGAGAAGCGCGCACGTTGTAACACCCAGATAAAGGTGTACAATGAAAAGGATGATGATGATCCGCAAGAACTGTCCGTCGTAGACAGATAGCAGTCGTTATTTCTCCAAACATCACTGGATGTTCTGAGCGACGAGACTGATACGCCTCCTACACCCTCGTTGACACAGCTCTCTTTTTATTCGATTGCTTCAGTCGCTGAGGGAAAGTATGAGTGAAGTTTTTCAAACTACGCTTAACAATGTTGATGATGGAGATGTTATCGGCATTGGAAATGAAGGCTTGGAAAGACACAAAGCTTTAGAGAGAAAATATATCTCCTGCTCCCCCATCTCTACAACGTGAACAACATCTAACGAATCTGCAACGCCAAACTGTCAAGCAGATCTGACTTCACATATGTCGGTCAGAGCTCGTAGACTTGTCAATATAGATACAACCATCATTCAAATAACAACCAAGGCCGACAGCAACGCCGTGCATAAAGTCGCCACCGTTATCCCGATTCACGAGTTGATGACAGCTCAGCTGCCTAATGACCGCAAAAAACGACATGCAGATGAGCAACTATGGGAGATTGACTATGCACGTCGGGAGGCAGAAAGACGTGATAAGCGGGTGAGATACAAGACATAGAGGGAAGATTGGCGCAGAAGATACGAAGATGAAAGGTATGGGCGCAGAAGATACGAAGATGAAAGGTATGGGCGAAGAAGAAGGGATAAGGAAAAAAGGATGAACGGGCGGTAGTCCGCAAACTGCAGATGGAATTTTTGCGGCGCTCATGACACGCTTTATTAAGTAACGCATGCAATTAATGTAATAAGGTTCGCAGACGTTGTTAAATGACGACACAAAGACGATGTCAATTTACAGAAGCAGCTCCAGAAGTAGCATTATCTCAAATCCTCCCGCATGATCCAGCTCTTCATCATCTTCTGTCGCCGAATTAAAGACATGCTAAACAGAGTTTGGCATCTAATGAATCAGCGAAATTTACTAGATACCATATCCGGAACCTGGCAGACATTCTAATATGATAAAGAAGTAGTTTGCAATGTAATAAGTAGCAATTGATTTTCATTTTAATTCCGAGCTGGCAGAAGCTATTTGTTTATGGGTAACGTCTAGATTGTAGTACCGATAAACTTCCTAGACCACGCGTGGGATAAACACATTGCGGATCTTGCCAACATTTGCCCAGCGGAAGCGGTAGTTGTGCAGCCGATGAATATTCATTAGTTGTTGATGGTGAACCTTTGAATTATATGGCAATGGTAGCGACATTCGCGGGAAAATTTGTCCAGTGCAACCATCCTCCATTCATCATCCTGTCGAATGGAAATAACTGCATTGTTCATAGTTGCTATGCGCACACCATCCCCTCCACCGTTAATTTCTCTTTCAAAGTCCCCTCGCTTCAATAGGGTGACGAATTGCCTTTTTTTTCATGTCCCCGGAAACGGGAAGTGCGGAGTCACCCAATACCCCGTGTTCATTTAAGGTTCGATCAAGTTTTCGAAGCTTGTCGCGGACTCCCCCTGCTGGTTTCTCCATCGTTCAACGAGCCCGGGCAATTGTGTTCTATCCAGAAAATGCATCTGTCAGCGCAAAATTTTAGCCTTCAATTAATTAAGGATGGTGTGGAGCCGTCCGTTGTAGAGCACATTCTGCTGATCGCTGTTTGTTTGTTGTAACACCTTGTCGTTTTTACCGTCGATTAACCCGAATGTTTTGGTAATTATTGGCTTCCTTTCGCAAGCAGACCGATTATGCTGCTCCTCTGCCAATGGACATCGGATTGCCGCATCTTGCATGTTCGCAAGGAAAGCTCCAGTGCCGCTTCTGCTTTACGTAAAGTCCTTGCCTTTGTTGAAGGAGGCAACCAAAGAGCTCGCATAAGGGTTTGAGGTCTTGTTTGCTTGCATACATGTGAAGGATGAAAGAAAGCACCATTAGTTTTTCAACAAGACTGGTAGGTCGTCTTGGACGACCAGGGCCCGACAGCACCACATAATATCGGTTAAAAGTCACTCTAAAATCATCAAAAGCGTCTTTTGTCAGTCCCAACGTATTCATAAAATTTAAGTAACCCCCGTTCTCATCCAGCCTGAACCATGAAGATGTGGCAGAAGGCAACAGCGCTTGAGAGGTCAAATACGACATTTTGCGGCACAGGTTCCTCAGGCGCAATATGTGAAGGACCTTGTGAATTTTCTTCTTTTTTCTTGGGTCTGTTGCTCTTCTTCTTCTGGCACTATTAAAAACGGTAGAAACCGGCGTATGATTATTGTATTTGCGTTTTGTGGCGCTTATCATCTATTTACATGGGATATTGACTGGTTCTGGTGGTACGTCATCGCATATATATTTGCTTGCATTTATCCGTAAATGTGGTTTATGGGGGTGCCATATACACTATTGTAAACTCGGTTTATCGGGGTTTGAGTAGTCATCCACTGGGGTGCAATGATGACAAACGATCAACACAGGCCCGTACGATGTAGCATAATAACAATCGAAGGATTCACTTGGTAACGATCACTAGATGGGCGGAGATTATAGCGAAGATAGGTGGATTAAACATACATCTTAATCACTGTCGTCACGATTATTGATCATCGTTGTTCGATAGACATGATAAAACACTGAAAAGGTAAAATACTGCTATTGTGTAGTAGCTGGTACAGTATCTACTAGCTAGTCTTTCTGTGTCTGCTGTCAAGCCCTTCCTGCTAAAGATGCAAGTTTAGCATTTTTATCGCAGCTGCACAATCTATTTTGTTTTTGTAGGTGCAGTGGGTACATTTAGTATTTCTAACGATCGACGTCTGCCCTCTTCGGCGGGGCCTACGCATCCCCAACCGGATGGTCACTACTTACTGGATTCTCTGGGGTCCAAACAGTCCAGGGCCCCCGGATATTCGATATCGGGGGTTTATGCTTCTACGAGAGGCCGAGCTTGGTGGTACTGGGATTCCCGGGTGGTACAACTGAGACTTATGTGTCACACCTTTTTAACGACCTTGGGTTGGTCGTCGTACGGGGGATCGAACAGGCAATCATGTGATTGGAACATCGGTGCTTACCCAAGGCACCAGGGGGGAACTTCGACTCCACGATCTATGCAATGCAACTGTTTGCCTTCCACAAAGCCGCACTCCTCAAATTGTGTTGCATATTCCTCAACTCTCGGATCGTATGCTCAGCGGTAAGCTGTCCCAGAAGCAATTTTCAATAGCCTACATTCACTGCAGCATGGCTGAACTAGTGACTGGAGTTTAGCGAGCTGCAAACAATGAAACATATTGTGTGCACCTCCCAAAATAAACTAGAAGTATAATACAGCGATAGGGTTACGCGATGCGAGGATAGCTATGTTGTGCAGCTTCAAGTATAATGGGGCACTGGAGCAACACACTGAACAACCAGCGTGGAGCTACTATCACCGATAGCAGTGTGAGTGGTGCTTAGCTATCTCTGTTAATTTGGCAGGGGAAGGGAAAGCAACTAGGAACTGACTACTTGTTAGGAAAAAATAAAACTGTATTAAATATAATTGAATCCTAATCATTAACCTATGTTTTAGTCCTAACTTATTTATATTTATCTACAAAATGTATGCTAAAATCTTGCTCACCACTCATTGCGCGCGTCCATCGTTGATTGGACCGCTAGAGCTGACTGATATGATGACCCATATCAGCCAATCGGTGAGTGTTTCTGAATCTTACCCCTTATGGTAATATTCACGAACATTATCAACCTTTATGATGATATTCTAATTAACAAGTATCAAGGGTTAATTACATGTAACAGGCTCATCCCGTTACATCACCCCCCCCCTTACACGATAGTCACTCAATCGCTATCATCTTGATGTGGTCACCGTTAGACTGCATCAGGGCCAGGGAGCACTTGTTTTGTTCATTTCTGGATTTTTATCGCATGGTGAACAATTCCATGCGGTGCGTGGCGAAAGCTGATGAGAAGGCAGCTGCGCGTGTTAACGCAGCTGTTCTTGAAGATGCCCAGCCTCTCGCGGCAGACGATGCTTCATCTGCTGCCGCTACAACTCTTCCTGCTGCACCAGTTGCTACAGATGCACGTGATGAGTCACCCCGTGCTAATGATGATGGCTCCCAAGTGGAGATTATCTATTTGGGAGAGCTGGACGGTGGTTCCGACTCGAAGAAGACACCTAGTTCACTCGAGTCTATAGGGGCGGCCGAATACGAGCCTACGAATAGAACTTGATCGGATATTCAGACTCATGGTCACTACCGGAGTCTGTTTAGTTTGGATGATGGGCATGCTGACTCATTCCCCTCCTGCTACTGCGCATTTTCGCCTTATAGTGAATGTGGGGATGACTTGAACCATCGTGATGACGTTTCTAGTGGTACGAAGACTTCCGTTGGTATCACGCAGGAGGCTCTAGACGGCAATGTGCTGCGTCTAGCCCCTGAACACAAGCCTTGGTTATTAACAGAAAGACTTGTGAATGACCTGTCAGGCGAGACAAGTCTCCATCATCGAATTCCAATTATTCGATGCGAGGCTATTGCACGAGATCGACATCAGCGATAGTAACTTCCTCGCCGAAGAAGAATTCTATCTGGATGCTTTTCTAAAGCATCGTTGGTATAGTGGCAACACTAAGCGAGACAAAGGATCGTTGCTGCAGGCGCGGCACGCCTTTATACTCAATGTGCAGCACATTGGGCGCGAAGCTTGGCTTCGGAAACTTGACACAGCTCGTGTTAGGTTTGAGAAACGAAATTTGACCGGTGCAAAAGTCAGATTGCACAAGCTGTCTCGTGAGGCAAGAATTCCATGCCTCACGTGGGGCGACCCGTATCCGTGTTGTTTTGACAACACTCAACGCATTCAGAGGGAGGTGTACTCCCTTTCTTCGCCCTGGGGTAAGGTTCACATCTTTTCTGAGATGCGCGATGCGATTGCTAATCTACAATCGCTCTACCAGAGCCATGGGCGTGTGTTTTCCGATGGCCCTTCTGAGACATCGGATGTGTCTCGTCGTACTGGTGGACGAGACCCTCAACGTCAATCGTCAGCTGGGCCGGTACTTGCGTCGGGCATCCGATCATCACTAGGGGCAATATCGTTAAAGCTTTTATCTTGCAAAGTTTACCCTCCAGTTGTTGCTCGTCCGTTTCGAATGTCCCGGCTTTCTCTTCAATTTTTTTGAACAAGGATATTCCGAACACCACCGCGCTACTTACCCGTCACTTTCACACCACGCATTCGGTTGTACTTGTTCCGCAGCGTCTCTCTGGACCGGTTAAAAAAATCCCGGTGTTCATTGTTGTAGAGAAGGGCAACATCTTTCCATTCCTACGCGCCGCGGGGTAGGTGTTCTTTAGTGAGGTCCAGCATGCGGTCTCATTCGACTTGGGATAAATCTTACCACGTTGTCTAATAATGTTGTCGAGATGATTGACGGTTGGACGGTGGTGGATGTGCGCGTTTGTGTTTGATATTATAAAACAGAAAATTTGCCGAGACGAATTTTTGGTCTCAATAGATTTACGGTGCTCACAAACGGGTTTATAAATGTGGTTTATGGGTATGATATAAACACTATTTATAAACTCGCTTGATCGGGGTTAGGTATCCACCAACTCCAAAGCTGACGTTTATTTATGGCAAATGCTAAACGTCTGGGTTCATTTTTTATTCGGCTGGGTCATTCTTATTCGTTATCAGAAGTAGCTCAGAAATACGCCGAATTTCGTCAGGAGTAGATCCCAAATACTCAATTCACCATTACTGTTTACTCACTTGCCCGTGCAAAGCTTAAAATGAAGAAATCAGTGCAACTCGCGACTAAAACCCTACTACATTCCTTAATTCCTGGCCGAAGTCCAATCTTATGAGCAACAACCACACAGGTGCATTTTTTAGTACGCACAAAATAATCCATTCTGGGAAACTCTTAAGTACGGACTTGTCACCGCAGCCGTCTGAGATACACTTGGACGTGCCGCATTTTCCTCGTCGTGTCTATAAGGCGATACCACAAACACCTTCGTCTCGAGTAAAATGCATTCCTCATGAACTGGGCCGTACCCTGTATGCCCGCGGTGCCAATTGGAAGACGCGCTGATTCGTACTGGCAGAAGGGTATCTGTCCAACTACAAGTAAGGTGGTGATTCCTTCATTACGGGGAAGATGACATGGAGGTCATGAAAGGCGAGCTTGATCTTTCACCGGATAAATCCTCGGGAATAGTTATTTTAACATCAAGGCCAATTGAGGTCGTGACGCCTTCACTAAATGCGTTTTGATCAGCAAGTACAGCTAAAGAGATGGAGTACTGGGTCAAGCCGGTGCGTACGCACATTTAATCTCATATAATAGTCCGATACGTGGCTTTTTGTATGATGTAGCTGCTGTGGCGCTTATGACGTCAGAAGAACCGAATGTCCAAGTGCTGGAGTGCTGAGTGCGATATCTATGCAAGCGCCATGTATTGAGACGTATTATCCGCTTCCGATATACTGGGAAAATTGTAAGATGTGCGCGGATCTGATAAGTAGTTGGGTCCGAAGGAGTAGTGATCTAACAAACGTTATAAGCCAATCGTTGCTGGGCGAACAATTGACGATAAAGGACTCGATCATTTATGAGCTGGTAATAATTGGAGACCGCTTGCTTGACGCGCCGTAGATTAGTGCACGCGAGTGACGGCGCCGTAGATGATTATGGATTTGAGACAGGTATAAACCAATAATTTTGGTGCCACAAACAGCGGCAATCAGCCCCTGATTACATCCTTATTGTGTGACACAATGTGATCGATGTGAACGGTGTGGGGATAAGCTAGCCTTCGGCGCTGCGTCAATGCGTGCGCCTCGTGCTATTTTGCACGGGAAAGTGAGTAAACAGTAATGGTGAATTTAATTGAGTATTTAGGATCTACTCCTGACGAAGTTGGGCGTATTTCGAACCACTTCTGATAACGAATCAGAATGACCCAGCCGAATAAAAATGAACCCAGCCGTTTAGGATTTGCCTTATTTATAATGTTAACTGTCAGAACACCCTGTTATGATATACGCAACTAGGATGAGCCTGCCATCTTATCGTGAGGCCATTTCGCTGGGCGGCAATATGCCCTAGCGATAAAGAAAAGACTTTTATACCCTCGGATATGGGCAGTTTCCAAGTCGAAGACTTATAATCAGAGGGAAATATGAGTGCTATTCTGAAGGACTTTGTGATGAAAAATCGGAGTTTAGACGACGCGCAGATGGTGATGAGGACCTTAACGTTTCCAGCAACCATGAACACGAAGATGTGTAAAAAACGACAAACGAGATAACGCGACTAACAATGGAAACAAGATCAGAACGCCATCAACGACGAAAAAGATAACTTCTACAGCAACACGAACCCAGGTAATGCGAGCAATCAGATAAAAACATTACCAATGTCGAAGAAGATAACAACAAAACCCGGCAGATTTATCCAACGATTTTCACCACCCCTTACCCATCGTTAGAGGAGCGCGAGAGTTGTTGCGCAAAAAACATTCGGAACGGCCCATGATCAAGTATAAGAAGGACGCGGATAAGAAGGAAGGGGACAGCAGTCGGTGGACAATTTTTATTATTATGAAAATGCACCTACTCTACTGTGTATTGCGCTGGAAAAACAACTAGCAATTTATCGGTAAAGTTTGGACAAGAAACGCGCGTTCATCATATAGGTTGCCAATCAAAAGTTAAACATAAGAAATATGTAGGTAGCTTCAGGGTGAAGATCTTGGGCGAGCATAACCACGTAGCTAGCAAAGACATAAACATTGCATCCTTATGTTGTAAATCTTTGGATCTAGCCTAATATAAGCCGATACCAGAACTAGTGTGATTTCTGACAACCTGATCGAAACGCTCGGCGTCTCACGTATGCGGATCACTAGATGTATAGAAACGATCGCTCAAGAATTTTAGAGCCCAAATAGCAGGATGGTCGAAAGTGGACGTTTTGACACGCAAAATGTCTGCGACTAACGCGACCGTTTTTTCATTTGGTTATCTTCCTTTCTTCACTTTTACCTTTACATATCGTTGGCGTCATTTTCCTTGGCATTGCCGAATGTTCAGACCAACAAGTGCTACCAACTCCTCGGCAAAGTTAAAGCTCGTCCATCTTCCATCACGGCTGCAACACTGTCTAAGTTGTCTTTCATTCTGACCCGCCTGTCGCTGACATCAATAGACGTCAGATGGTCTCCAAATGATGCGACGACAGTTCTGTTGTTTATGTCACCGTCATAGATACGTGACTGGCAAAACAGCCGGCTGCAATATTTTATGAGGGTATTTGACTCACCTCATGACAGCGAGCTATGCACGGCTTTTGTGACAATTATGTGGCGTGCAGTTCCTTGTCGTTTGTATTTATCGCTCCATGGTGTCCATCTGTTCCTCTATTTGGACCATCCGGATCGTCATCACTATCATTATCGTCGTCGTTATCGTCATCGCTACAAACGTATCGGTCGAAACAGCCAGATCCCCTTGTCGGTGGAGTAGCCGAAGAAGGTGGCAGTAATGTCATCCGTACTGCTTCACGCGCTCTTTATACTTTTCAGGAAAGGATGATTGCGAGGAGGAAAACCCCAAGAGTTCGACGACAGCATGTTTATTCAGAAATTACCGAGTTTGTGTCTCTTTCTTTACCGTTGAACAAAATCCTTACCTTCTTCTCGAAGAGCTCCAGGTCAACAAGGTCGAGGCACCGTACATTGGACTTACCGATCCATTTTGACAGCCTTCAAACCGCGACATCAGACGATAATGACTCCGCTCGGGACAATTCGTAGTCGGTCATCGTCTGTCAGCGCTCATACGACGGAAAGGAATAGCAACCCTTGTTCTTCAGCGTAGGGCAAGACGTTGAGATAGAAGAAGTCCGATTGGTGGTACTGTCTTCAGTATCTTTGAGAAAATCTTCTTTGCCACGACCGACAGAGAGGTCGAGTACTCATCATAGTTCATAAAGCGCTTCGGTGGTGCCTCTTCGTCACTATGTTGGGCTTCTGGCATCTTGTCCAGCAAAAGAGATCGACATACCTGGGTCTCCACGCTTGTCGTCGTCTGCACAGTTTTTCCGTACAACTACGTCAATAGAGTTTCCTTCCTTCAGCAGCAGATTTTCGAGGGAAGTATCGTCGTGTGAAATTTTGCACTTCGACAAAAACTCAGTGTCAACAGGTTGAGATGACACCGACGCACTATTGTCACAGATCAAGAGCTTCACTTGATTTATCACTTGTTTTTACTCGAGTGCAGACGCAGCAAATTGCTTTCTTGTTTATCTGAATGCAAAAGTTGATGCTGTACTTGCCGTACTTGTCAGCATGCAACAACGTTTACGGAAATTGGCGCTTTCACGTGCGCCTACAAAATCACCAAAGCGATAACAGACACACGCGCACTTCTTAGCGGACTCCGAACCGAGCTTTCTCCTCTGTTTCGCACACGATCTTCTTCTCCACCGAGTTAAGATACACTGATGACCTGAGCTTTAAACGCATCCTCCTTACCCATCGCCATCCCCGATCCGGATCGTCAGTCAGTGGAAAAAGGAGAAATCGTGAAAATGTGGAGAATCGACTCTTTGAACCCTTAAAAGAGGCACGTATAAACGAACTGGGATCTTATGTCGTGGAGCACTCAGCGTTTGACGCCGTGTCACCAACGGCTGATCCGAAGGAAGCCGCTTGCTTTACTTCTTCCACTATTGGTTCCTCTGATATATTCCCATTGTTTCCAGGCGTTTGTAAACTGCCTATAATTGGTGTTATGCTATAGCCACAATTATTAACCATCTGTGTTCGACCGACGTGCATAAAACACCAAAATTGTAAAATACTGCTATTTGTGCAGTACTGTAGCCGCAATACCAAGCCCCTCTCGGCTGAACTCTATTCTGTGCCATTTCGCAACTCCCTCCCTCTCAGCCACACAAACAATTCAACACGATTCACCCGTGCGCCTCGACCGCGTCGTCCTCCTAGCTGCTGCAGCTGTCCTTACATGTCTTGAAAGACCCGCCGGGGTCTCCGGTTCTACCATCATGAACGCCGACAACCCGTATTCGTTAGACAGCTACCACGACACCGTTCCTGCCAAACAGAGCTTGAGGGTTTCTAACACGGAACACGGCGAAGAGAGGGCGTTTGCCTCCTTGCTTGAACGCGCCGAGGTGTTCGTGAGCTCCAGCCATGCGTCAATGCCCTCGATGCAAAAACTGAGCTGATCAAATCTCTGACGAAGCAATTGAGACTAATTCGAAAATTGGCTGTGAAAGCGCAATTACGATCGCACGAGTCTCGGTACGGCGTCGACGTCCTGGTAAACAAGCTGATGAGCAAAGGAATCCCTAAACGCTGCCACTAGAAAGCGTACAGACAAGTTGTTCGACCACCTCGTACAGCTCTGGTTGGAGGATGATGATCTATCCGTCGACGGCCTTCTCAAGTTACTGAAGCTATCTGAGAACATAACTGTTGGAGCGGATCATCGGAAGATCGGGGCACTACGTTTGTACATTAACCACTATAACAAGCAGAAGGGGAGCCAACATACGATAATCAAGACGCTGACGAAGAAATATGGCAACGCCAAAGTGGCAGAGGCCTTGGAGTCGTGGATTAAGTGTGGACATCGCGCCAAGTATGCAACGATGTTGCAGCAAGAAATGTTTGAAGGCTGGAAGGAGAAGAAACTGCCCGCCGAAAGAGTGTTCACGATGCTGGCATCGATGAAATGGATAAGCTAGTCTTTTACAGCTACAAGTTCGTGACGTTCGAGAAGTACGTGGAGAAGTACACGAGTGAAGACATACTGAGAGCGCTGACGATATGTTTCGGGGGTGATGGTGCATTCGCAAGGCTTGCGATTCGAGCAAGCGTCGAGGAGAAAAGTGTCAAGGCCGGTAAGTATTATGACGCGTTGCTACTGCACTGGAAGAAGGCAGAGATGGAGCCGAGCCATCTCTTGAAAACCAAGTTCCCAGTGACCAATCCAGCTAAACCCACGCCCTGGGTGACAATCATTTCCAGGCAATACCGCGTGGTTTTTTATGGAGATTATCATCGCTAGCCACAAGCTCTATGGCCTCGTTGAGAACTCGCGACCGAGGCACCGGTTGAGATAATGATCTAAAGATGAACAAACACGAGAAGGCATCATTGGTAAACTATATAAACTATGTATTGTGTTGTGCTTGCTAGTGTCAGGTCTCTGGAGTCCATCCGCCGATACACCCATATATATGCGCTTGATCTCTAGAAGTATCATCGGATTCCCTTGGGTAGTCAAACATTTTTTTACTGTGTACTCAGCCTCTCGCTTGTACTGTAGCTAGGAAGGCGTCATGCAACAGATGCAGGTTCGGTCTTGTTCTCTAGTGCGCGTCTTATTACCTGATAAAGTACTGCAGCTTTGGGCTTCGTTTATAGTTGTGCGTTGATGGAGTGTCTTCCAAACACACATACCGTGACAGTCACAGGTGTAATCATAGAAAACGGTTGCACCTTCGTCATGCAGGAGTAGTGCATCATTGCGATTATTACAGACCACATCTTGTGTACCATCAGTGGAATTACGCAGTATCGTGCAGTGGTCGCTTTTGACACGGTAAGCTGGTTGAACAACAATCAATGATGGCAGCACCACTTGATTCGTCGATGAATGAAACTCTTGCACTCGGTAGATTGTTACAGTCGAAATGTGCTGTGTTCTCAGTCAGCAATTTCTTGGGGCTGTACTTGCAACTAAGGATTGCGACCCAACGATCGACGTCACGAAAACCGCAGATTCTCTTTAGTGAGCACTGAAGACCAAATATGAATCTGCTAGACCTCCTACTTCGCTATTGATTGTAAATTCCAAGTTTGATTGATCATCGTAGATGCCCTGAGAGCACAAAGATATCTTCACGAGGGCTATTGAGCTATTTAAACACCACCAATGTTGCCGATTTGAAAGTCGTTGCTGTTTAGTCCTTTCGACTGAGTTACTGTTTGTGCAAACGAGATGGTTTTTGTATATCGGTACGAAGAAGTCGTTCACTTAATTGGCATAAGGGAAACGGAAGGGGATGCTCGCTTCGAAAAGTACATCATAGCCACAAACACGAAAAACTCGTATCAACTACACTTACACTCTTCACGTGCGTCGCAGTAGTGCCCTGACATATTTGTACCCGAACATGTCATCGATTGCGTGACCCGAAAAACCAACAATGCGCGAAGTATAGTGGGTTAAGCCCTTCACATCATTCCGACCATCAGTTTATGGTCGATGTACGATCACGCTATCAGTACGATACAACCTACTAATTTCGGTCCTTTCTCTCTGGGCGGGCGTAGGCCATGTAATCAGCCCACATTACGTCAATGAACATGATACACTTGAAAGTGGTAAGCATGGAAATTGTGCTGGCGTTTGTTTCGATCAGGATTGCATTGGATTCAAGTCAACTGATCTAACTATGTAACGCAATCCATGATTCCTCAAGCTTGCTTGCGTGTTAACCGCACTGTTAGTGTACGTGAGCTTCCGAGAACAAGTCACTTACTTTCGATAAGTGCAGGTGTCGAATCGCTTTGCTGCAGGAAAATCGGCTTCTATTCAACAGGATAATAAATACCTGTATTGCTCCGAAATAAATTCGGTGTCGGTACAACTTCCTTTGTCAGTAGTGATAAATATAACAGCTACACTATACCTAGCCATACTTAGTGTTCGATTCACCACTATTGCGCATTCCAGTCACATAGTATGACGTTGTTCACTCGTGTCACCTAACGTGGCCGGCACTTTAGCACCTGCATAATCGCTCGTCGGTTCGACCGTCAGAGCCATTTTTTTAATGGACTACATAAACTCATCCCCTAATATTCGATCTAGCAGATCGTAAAAATCTAAGGACAATGTTTTCGCGATAGCACCGTTTTGTCGTCAAGTGAACCTATATGAGAACAGTTCCCTCATGAAATGAGTTTGTTGCTACATCGTGTTTCAAGTGGCCTGGTGCGGTAAGTCTACATTGATTAGAAGCCGAGGTGCAAAGCAGACGCGACTGTATGGCACTTAGACACTGAATCTTTTCAGAAGGAAACTGTTGCGTACCACTCGTTGCTACAATCACGCTGATTGTACTAACATGGCAGACTATGATATACGTCCCCTTCCATATGATAATAGTTTGTGTGTGAAAGCAACAACAGTTGTCGTACTGCATGCAGTAAAAGGAAGGCGTGAGCAAGTAGAATAGTGGTCTGGGTATGGAGGAATCGTATGTCATGGTCGGTATTAGACCTAAGATCAATTAAACCCGATACTTACGTCGAAATTGATGCGCATACTTTCCCTACAACTCAATGTGTGTCTTCGCTTGATCTGTGGTATGTTGGTCGATCGCGTCATGACCGGTATCACAAATGCATAATCTTACCAAACTGGCATGTTGCTTATTCAGAAATAATATACAACGTTCGGTTTCGTTGCGCACTTATCGCACCGTATGATGTACGTCAGATTCAGCAACTATCAGTCTCACTGTAATCCGCGTGAGGATTGTGCTATCGTTCATAGCCATAGTTTATACATCTCGAGGCAGCACCTAGCCTGAAGCCACACAGTCTACGAGCTCTTGATACTGTTCTACTCTCCCGAGGGCGGCCTTCGTGATGAAAAGAGCGCTACGAGATATATGTAGGTGTTAGCGCCTTACATGTTTGATGTTCCCTAATTACTATTCAGCTAGTGTCTTGTTGTGTACCAGCGTAGCCAGTCCAGGGCCCCCAGAGAACCTTAAGTAGGTCGTACGGGGGATCAAACCGGCAATCATTGGATTGGAACGGCGGTGTTTACCCATTGCACCCTGGGGGAACCCCTCGGTGCTATCATACGTACGTCATAACATACATTTCCGCGGCTTCACCGAAAGTCCGGTGATACCACTCTGCTGTTGTAGCCACATCACGTTTTCTTGGTCATCGAATCCATTTCGCTTACAAATTTCAGCAGGAAGAGATAGGCAGAAGAAGTGATGTGGTCTAGAAAAACAGCATCCAAATGTTGTCCGCCTCTTCCTTTCTTTGAGATCACTTCGCACACCATAATATTTGCCCTGACTTATGCGTTTCCCTTGCCAGCGTCATTTGCAATTTATGATACCAAGCGGGCAGTTTTGCTCACATTCAATTGCTCTAATATTTGCAAAAGTGCCGCTCCTTTCTTTCTTTATGCGAGCGTTTTACACCGCTTCATTTGTGGCAGCGACGCAATCTTGAATACGACCGTACAGATGCTAAGCTCGCAGAAATGTGCAAGTGTCTGACTTTGTGATTTACGTGAGAGAAATGCGTGTATTTAGTAAACGCCGTCAGGTCACACAAAGTGAGTAGTCTTTGACAGACACGTACAATGGGACTGTTGTTGTCCGGTGGATTCGCTTGAAAAGCCTGATACCCCACAGCAAGCAGATACAAATCAGAGTATTACTGAATGAGATGGATATCGTTGGGTGACTCATTGGTACCACATTATGAACATGATTATAATGCGCTCAACATTTTTGATTCCCTTTGTGATTGCGTCCTCCCACATTTTTTGAAGTGTTTTCTACACAATCTCTTGTCATTGAGGTACGCAACAGCTAGCTTAGCCAAGCCTTGAGATGGCGGATGAGCATTGGCATCACTCACACCATAACAGTGCACTAGAGCTGTTCAACGTCGTCTACACCTTTTTTACACTGCATTTTTGAACACACTCATAGGCCATCTGATAGAATGGCACGTGCGTCGAGACATCTTCACGATACACTAGCCTCAACTCGTCGAGAAAGCATTGTGAGATTGTAACAAACGCCAGCTCGTGAATAGCATATGATCCTGTAGTCGGCTGGGCAACTGCCATTAGTGAGGAGGCAACGTTTGAGTTGTCGATGTATCAAGTAGCGAGCGATTTTTGCAAGGTTACTGTATAGAGCGGGCAAAACATGCCCTTCTACACTATTCACTGAGTCACGTATCTGTTTATGCAATGCAGTCAAGCTCTTAGCGCCCAGCAAAGAATAATCGACATCATTGTGATCAAGAAGTCCAAGTAACTGTCTCACCGTTGTGAGGTGGACACTTGGTGACAAGGATAATACTTCCTCCATAACTCCACTACTGAAACATACATCATATCCAGAGTCGCATCCCTTCGAGCCTAAGCGGTCACTCATCTTTAGGTAAATATTACATTGTCCAAAATATGCAGAGCACCGGGAATCTCGTGCGAGCCACAAGCCCACTTGGCACACAATCTTTCGAATACAGGATATTAAAAAACGCTTTATTATAATATATATCGCTTTATGCTATCCTGTGTCTCGCTGTCGTAATTTACCGAGGGCGGACACTTTTGGCTGGACAAAAAGGAAAGTGCCCGCTCCTCCACCGCTTGTACAATGCCATTGACACAAACCGAGGCGACGACAATTCCATCTACTGTTGACGAGCCGGTAGCGAACAAGTCTTGTGTACCCTCAAGTCTGTCATCGATAAAATCTCGACAACCTCGAGTACTCGTGGTCGGTGATGGAAATTTTTCCTACTCATTGTCATTGATCAAACAGCACCAAAGTCGGGTGACTGACGACCAACCAATTCACTTGACTGCGACATCTTACGATAGCTACGAAGAGTTGATTGCAAAGTATCCAGAAAGCAAACGCATTTGTGCCCAATTGGGAGAGTTAGGGGTTACGGTGCTGCATCGCGTGGATGCTACAAACCTTCGCGAGTCCCTCGTGGCAGCTGGCGCTAAGCAGAAGCTCCAATTCAGCTCGGTGATATTTAACCATCCGCACTGCGGAGAAGAGAATATCCGAAGACATCAGAGTT
Source organism: Hyaloperonospora arabidopsidis Emoy2 (assembly GCA_000173235.2). NCBI lineage: Eukaryota > Oomycota > Peronosporomycetes > Peronosporales > Peronosporaceae > Hyaloperonospora > Hyaloperonospora arabidopsidis. The sequence goes on from JH597876.1 coordinate 536,702, forward strand.
TGTTATCGCACTTTTATGCGTCAGCGTTAAATGTGCTGGAGGAAAAGGAAGAGGACGATGCGAGTGGTATTCTATTGACACTTGCCGAAGGGCAGTCGGAACGATGGCAAGCGGTGCCACGTGCTCTGAGTGGCGGATTGCAGCTGTACAGGAAAGTGGACGATGTGGACAATGACGAGACGTTTGGGGTTGTGTATGAACGCAAACGACACCAGAACGGCAAGTCATTCCATCATGTTACGCTGCATGGTGAGAAGAAAAAGCAGAGCAGCACACTGTTTATATTCCGACGACAGAAGAGTCCGGTGGAGGCTGCCCCTGTTGATACTGCAAAAACGACAGCTGCGCCAGTAGTCGGCGGTGACGAGGTGATGACTGTGTCTCGAAAGCGGAAGGCTGAGAGAGAGCAGGTTTTCGAGTTTGCATGTACGCAATGCGACCGGAGTTTTAAGTCGACTCAGGGTCTGAGAACGCACGTTCACATGGTGCACGAACTCGAAGCTGGTGGTGTACAGCAAAAGGTTCGACTTCATTGCAAGTTTTGCAGTCGCACGTTTAACACAGAGGACGCCAGGAGACAGCATCTGCTAGCCAAACATGGCAAAGACCCGCTCATCAAACCGGACTGGTTCGAAATACAGCAGCATGAAGCCACCATTGCGGCAAGTGAGTCGACGGCAGTTCCGTCTTCTTGTATCAATGGAGTCACGAGTCCAACGACATCACTGGCAGTAACTGCTAAGCCGAAGGCGTGTGCGATATGTGAGTTCTCCTTCGCCACGGTAGAAAACTTCGACGCTCACTGGCAGAATCTCCAGCCACGTGCAGCCGCTAAGCGCCAATGCTTCAACTGCGGTCGTGAGTTCGACGAGGAGCGTGCTCTACGCCAACATCAAAACTTCTGTAGCCATAAAAATGCTACAAAGTGAAAAGAACACAGACGCGTGCTTTTAAAGCTGCTCGAACTCGCAGTCGAAGAGTTTACATTGTACTTACCAGAAGAAGCAGCTATAGTCTCGGTTTCACAAGCACGGACTTAAGAATAGAGTGACAGCGTTGAGAATAGAGTGATAGCGGACAGCAATAACCCAAGGATTTCAAAGGCTTGGGTATACCTTGACGCCGACCGCAATGAATATACGTAGCTCAATATGCGAAGGTATAACAAAGGTACTGGCATCGGTTTGCTTGCATAGCTTACGTATTTCTCGTTGCAGGACATGTCTTCTCATCTTTTTTTGTCGCAAAACAGGGGACAGAAATGAACGTTATCTGAGGCATTTCGTTTGGGATAAGCACTTTTTATCGAAGTGCTTCTTATCGTAGTAAGAGCTCGTGTACAACCATTTGAATGGATTGTGCAGCCTCAGACGCTAATCAGGATGGTTGTTTTAATCGAATAGTTGTCTCCTCGCTGACGACACTAATGAGCTAACCGATGCTTATGCTATATATTTTTTCTGAGAAACGTTATTATTGTATACTTTGGAATGAAGTGTGGCCCCTAAACCTCATATCCTGTGCTTACAAACAACAATAAGCTGTTTAATAAATTTATGCAGTGGCCTTGAGTGTGATCAGGATAGTTCAGTGAGAATATCCTGAGCTCTACAACATTTTAGTATATTTTAGAACTGGTTTGTCAATCAACTTCAAACAATAAAAGTTGTCCATTGAGGCCTAATTCAGAGCTTCACATCCCTTTATAACGGACCACCGGAAGACCGAACTCCTCCAATTACCACAATACACTGACCAATGAGACCACAGAAGGATACGCTGCCACTCGCTGGTTGTGTTATTTTTCGTCGCAATCGTTTATCCAATGCTGTCGCACTTGGTGAGCTCTCTCCGTCCTCGCTGGTTGTCGACAAGCAACGTCTCTCGGTTGCGAGGCACTCCGCACCTCAAGCGCAAATTGGGTCAGCATCTGCTTGTTTCCGATGGAATTTTGCATCAAATTGTAGCAGCTACGGGACTTTTAGCAAACACTTCTTCGGACCCAATCCGTGTGCTGGAGATCGGTCCAGGAACGGGCAACTTAACGTCAGCATTACTGCAAATTAGTCCCAATATACATGTCCATGCTGTCGAGTTTGACTATCGTATGGTAGAGCAACTGCAGCTTCGGTTTCCTACGGAACTCGAGTCGAGTCGCCTCGTGGTCGAGCATTTGGACTTTGAAGATTTTAAGTTTCAAGCCCAATCGGGAACAAATCGGGACAAACTCTTTGATGTCTGTGCAGCCAACATCCCGTACCAGTTGTCATCACTAGTGGTGTCTAGACTTTCGAGTTACATGCATCGCTTTCCTACGAGTTTCAAGTGTGCCGTATTGATGGTTCAGGAGGAATTTGCATCGAGGTTATTGGCGCAGCCGGGGCACAAGAACTACAGTCGCTTAAGTGCCAACACGGCGTTAGTAGCGGACGTCACGTCAGTTGCAAAAGTGTCAAGGAAGCTATTTTTACCTCCGCCCAAAGTGGATTCGCGAGTGATTAAACTTGTGCCACGTGCAGCTGTGACGCCTGTGCTTCCTGCGCATGACGAGTGGTTTTTCCAAAAGTTCGACAAGCTACTGAGACTTTGTTTTGAGCGTAAGAACAAGACTCTGAGAGCGTTGTTGCTAGCAAAGACTGCAAGATTACAGTACGTGGTAAACAAAGATGAAGGAGAGGACCAACACCGGGTGGTCACGGAGCGTGTAGAGGCCGCTCTCGAAGCTAGTGGACTCACGTCCAACCGAGCAGTGAAAGTGTCTGTAGCTGAGTTCATCAAGCTAATGCAAGAGCTACGTGAGCGCGGCATTGATTTACGCCCGAGCACCACGCGCCATTTTCTGAATTAGATGTGTAATGTATTCACAATAAAACACTCTCTCTTGTGTAGCTACCGCTTCCATCCTTCACTACGACGTTGTCGTGTCGAGTATCTCCATTCTTCTTCACTCTCATTTTCCTTGCTTGTCTACATCTTCGTTGAGAAAAGGTTGAAATAATTAGGCTTGCATTTCGCTTGATCGTTGTCACACGAAAACTAACGCGTGTTCAGTGGGGGCTGCCGCTCTTTTGGCGCTTGCTATGGTGGTGGTGGGCGTGATGTCGATGGTGCACGTGGGATGAACGAGGTTCGGCTGCAATGGGAGACTCATCGTTATCTGCCATACCCGTCGGACTTGCACGCTGCCGCTTGACTAAGTTCTTCGTGTTGCGCTCACTCCGTGTCAATCCGCCACCTTTCCCCCCACCAGGCGCCATCCCAGAAGTGCTTTTTGCAGCTGTACCCTTCGGTGGGCTTGACGACATTGGCTTCGACTTTCGTGAGACAATTTGAAGAAAACCGTCTCCAACATCGGTACGCAACTTTTGCTTCTTCATGCCCGAAAACATAGGCTTCATAGTGCGTTCGCTGCTGCTACTACGACTACGCGTGACAGTATCCAACTGCTCTCCAAAAGTCGCACGGCGTTTACGCGACTGTGGTGTAAGTTCCACGAGGTTACCATTCGAAGAGCTTTGCGCCCTGGACGGTGATCGAAACCCCGTCGTGCTACGCTCTCCAACCGCCTCATTTTCTCCATTGTTAGCTCTATCCCCCCCTCTCAAACCGTCGTCAGATTCTTGTTCTGTCACGGTCACCGACGAGATCGAAACCTTTCCAATCCGCTGGCACAGCGACAACGACGTCGACTCGTTTGCCTCCTTGTCCGACGTCGTCTCGTTTGCCTCCTTGTCCGACGTTGTCTCGTTTGCCTCCTTGTCTGACGTCACAGAGCTCATTTCTTCTCCCAATACTGCTGCACCCACCTTGTCTTGCTGTACACCACCAGTGTCACCGTCTTCCTCTTCAACGTCGTTTTCACCAGAAGAACCCCTCTCCTCCCTCACTTCTCCTCCTGCTCCCTTCACCTCCACCTTCTCTTCCCTCTCTTTCTCTTGCTGCCTCTCGTCTCCCCGGCTCTTCATCTTCCGCGTCAGCTCCTCAATCGCCGCAAACGAGTCCAGTCCCTGCCGCTTCAGCCGCCCGAGCTCCTGCTTCACAATCAACGCACGCACCGCGTCATCACAATTCATCTGAAACTGCCGCATCACGCCGCGCACGGCCAACGCCTCGGGCGGCTCCGTGCTGGCCACGATCCGACCGAGCAGCAGCTTCACGGCGTCTTCGCGCTTCGTGCCGCTCGCCAGCAGCAGCTGCAGCTCGTGCTTCACCACGTTCTGGAACGTGCGCTGCGCCTCGAGCATGCGGGCGCTAGCGAAGCCCGTGGTGCGGCCCGCGGGCGCCGCGCGCCGCGTCGTCGGAGTCGGAGTCGCCGCCATGCGCTTAAATGCGGAGAAGATAGAAAATGCAGCACGTTTTTGGTGCGAGCGCAGCGCTGATTCGTCGAAAATCAACACGCTCGACGGTCCGGCAGGCGGTGGGATTTCAGTCACTTACAAACGCCACTGCCTTTTCCGCCAATCGGAACGACGGACGTCGATTAAGCATTCGCCGGACAAGGTGAGACAGCAGAGATGGCTCGCCGCATGGCACCGACGCGCGCCGTGCAGACGTATGAGGGACAAGTGCTGAGTGAGAAGGAGATTGAGGAGATGCGGGAGGCGTTTCTTCTGTTTGATGCTGATGATAGGGGAGTTGTGGACTTTGAGGAAGTGCAGATGGTACTGCAGTCACTGGGTTTGGAGACTATGGGCCAATTGAGTCCTGAGTGGATGGAAAGCAGGGATAAAAATAGTAGCGATACAGAGAATAGGAGATTCGTCGACATGGAGTCGTTTGTGGACATTCTTGGGGCTAAGATCGGGGTCAGGCGTGCAAGCTACTTGAGGATGTAGTGTCGTGAGGGGATGGGTCGAGCGGGACTGATGTGTGGTTTTCTTCTGCTTTTTCTTGTTTTTGTTTTTGTTTTTGTTTTTTTATGTTGCTAGAACGACGAGGTGGATAAGCGAGAAGAGATTCAGCGAGTGTTTTTTTTTTTTGATGATGACAAGACGGGCAAGATCTCGTTACGCAATTTGAAACGTGTGGTACATGAGTTGGGTGAGACCTTGACGGACGCCGAGTTGCTGGAGATGGTGGAGCGGGCTGATTTGAACCAGGATGGGGAAGTGGATGCTGACGAGTTTTACACAATGATGACAAAGCAGACTTTCACGTAGACCAGCTGCTGCACAGCATGAATGGGTTTCAATCTGCATCAGCAATGGCGTGCTCTTTATTTTACTTCATTTGCGGTGTTAGTCTGCGACAGCATCGTTGAGTGCCACGCAGATCACGGCCTTGTGATGACCACTGTACTGGCGGATTGCCTCGCCCTGGCTCAGATCCCAAAGACGAGCGCTCTGGTCCGACGAACATGTCACCAAATATGACGACACTGCCGAGAACGCGCAGTCCCAAACCCACCGCTGGTGGCCCTGTAGCGTATGAATGAGTCCACTGCTGCTTGGCACAGGAGGTGCAGTAGGACCAAGCGTGGAGCCCATGCTCGACGATCTCCTTTGTCTCTGAGAGCAGTTTGATCCATTGCCGAGCATCTCTGCATCCGGGACGTCGCCAATTGCTGAAGCGGCGATAACTGCTGGAAGGCTCCACACCTTGGCCGTTTTGTCGGACGAGCAAGTAGCTAAGAACTTTCCATTGGAACTAATTCGCGTCTTGAGGATGTAGCTGTTGTGCGCTTGAATGGAGCCATGCAGCTCGTAGTGGCCTTCCGGTTTGGGCTGGTAAAAGAAGCACTTGCCTTGATCGTTAGCCGCCACTATTGCACTACCGTCTCGCACCACATCCACGGAACGAATACTGCTTTCTCCGGTCTCTCCCGTCGGTGGCTCCAATTTAGTGACCATCGTATTAGCCGTGAGGTCGTATACGCGAACGAATCCGCTCTGATCGCCAACGAGAAGCTCGGCCTGATTCGGATGCAGCACGATGGAATTGAGCGGGACGCCAGCATTGTAGCTGCGCTGGCAGCCGGGGGCCCTCAAGTCCCAGATCTTGACACTGCCATCGTCCGAGCACGAGTACATCCACTTGCCATTGCGCTGGAAGCCTAGCGACGTAACGTTGCTCGCGTGGCCATCGTAACTCGTCACGTGGTTCGGGTTGTTGCTGTTGATCTCGAACAGACGAATGTGCGGATTTCCTGCTGCGGCCATGTACTTCTTGTCCGGCGTAATCTGTAAGCAGTTGACTTGCTATAGAGCCAAGCAGTATGAACACGAATAGATAATAGAGATATTTGTTACAAAAGACAATGGAGGACCAGAGAGGATAACGTCAAAGAGCTGAGACACTCGAGGCAGTGCCGAGCACAACCGCAAGGAGCCTACCGAGTCCGGGTACTTGACCGTGCGATTACACGTGCCAGACGCTGCCTCCCAGAAGCGGATCGTGTGGTCATAGCCTGCGGTTGCCAACACGACGCCTGCCATCTTGCGCTTTACTGCTGACACGATACAAAACACATCTGAATTTTTAGTCAAGTTTTGACTTTCAACTTTGAGATAAGAACAACAACAATATAACAATAACAATATAGTGCCAGCAATAACTCTGGACAATATGACAAAATCGAAAATGATTACGACGCTCAGCCAAACAGCGGTATGGACGGCCCGTCATAGCCCGTCACGACGTATCCGACATCTTTTTTCATTGACCCAAGCAGCCATTACTTGCGTCAACAGTGCTCCGTCCAGTGCTTCTGCACCCGTTTAGGTACCTGGCAATACATCCCTGGGCTCAGCCAAACGTAAAGCCACCACATTCTCGCAATAGTACTTTGCATAGAACCCGTGGTCTGGTAATAGAGCTGTGGCGCTCATCATTCGTCATTTCTTGTCGTGCACCTCGATCTACATTTTAGTCGGGAATACTTTGTGCTTCTCACCACGGCGCCGGTTCTTCTTGTCCGCAAACATCGCGCTAGACCTCACAGCTGATAGCGTTCGTTGAACTCGTGCCTGGACTCGCCTTCCGAATCGAATCGATCTCAAGCGTCTGCCTCTACGTCAGAGCTGCTATCTACTGCCGTAGTGTTTATAACACACCAACTCACTGCCTCGTCGCTCAGCTTCTTGCTACCTCGAGCGCATTGACTGCCTGAGAGGTACTATATACGCCGCTTTCGTCTTCCGTGCTCGCCCTTAAAGAACGGATCGCACTGCTTCTGCTTTGGCCTGGCACTTATCCGACCCATGTTAGTTCCTGTGCGAATGGAAGTAATTGGATGCGACAGATGGTTTCGCTACATTAGACATTGGCCAGACTTTTCCCCTGTTTGGCTAGATTGAGCGTGTATTTGGTTTGCAGTGGTTACCGCGTACACCAACAGCTTTCGGATGGTTCAACCCGCGGCTACAATATAATCACTTACGACATTATAGGGACCCCACGCGCGACGCCGTTTGTGGTCGAGGCTTCGCCTCTGTTATAGTTGGAGCCAACGCCGCGGGGATTTCAGACCTGTTCGATGTTGGTTGCGTTTCATGCGCTTAGAATCAGACAGCAAAAAGCTGATGTTGTCGGCGTCGTGTTTATCGGGGTTCGGTGCATTTTGCCAAACAGTCCGAGAAACATCGAAATCTTGAAAGAGTGAAACGACTAGCGTTCTATCAAACACCGTTGCTATAAGTGAGCAAATAAACGAGCACTAGGTATCAAGCACGTATCCGTTGTCGCGAGAGTACTGGATTACATTTATCTACAGTGTAGATCAACATGCTGTAGTCAGTCACTCGTTTGACGTGCATGTAGTAGTACCGTCATCTATCGCAGCTAACCGGTCTTTAGACTCCTGCTTTCAGTGTGATCCGTTTAGAAGCGCGCCTACAGCCCCGTACAATATTTCGTCACCAACACGGTGCAAACAGTGGTAGAAGTCGTTCGATTCCCTCAAAAGTGATCCACAGTGGGGCCACGACTGTTCACGAAAACGTACCGATGACCCCCGCCGAATTCAAGTCTCTTTTGTCTCTTATTGTTGAAGTTTTGACACTCGCGTCACAGGTACACGGCGTCACAGGTCCACCGTCTGTTCTGTAGGCAACGCTTACGCGTTAATCGTGTCTCGAAATTTGCGTCTCGCTACTCATCGCTGTCTCTAGTCATAATACAATAGCGGTACTGGGTGCTGCTGGTGGCATTGGTCAGCCCTTGTCGCTGCTGCTAAAAGACTGCGACGGCACTAAACACTGTGATGTAGTGCATGCACATGGAGTGGCCGCGGACGTTGACCACATTAATCGCGAGCACTGAAGTGATAAGCCATGTGGGCATGGAGCAAGTGAGTGAAGTTCTTGAGCATGCTGTATACCAATAACAGCACGGGATCGGCTACGCTCTTCATGGCGTATGCAGGTGCTCGCTCCACCACGCCACGGTACTACTGCATGCCACGAACGGTGCCAAGAAAATTGTCGAGTGCTCGTACGCGCACAAAAATGACGTGGTTGGGCTGCCTTTTATCTCGAGTCCCATTACGCTCGGCCTCGACGGTTTGTGGAAAAGTTGAACCACTTTGGGGAACTCTCGACTGTGGAACAGGACATCTTTGACGCGATGGTTGTGGATCTTGAGGCCCAGGTATGGAGTTTGCCATCCAGATCTTGGTGCAAATAGACAAGCTAGGAGCCGCGTAGGAGCGCTTGCCTTGGTGCTCTGTTGCCGTCAGCTACTTTTCCTCGAGGCAAATACACAAGACAGCTACTTCCAGCTAGTTGTCAGTGGTTAAGCGTGGATTACAGCGCCGCCTAGAGTGAACGCATCAGCGGCGATGATGCAATTAGCAAGCCCAAATTCTGGTTATTCACAGTGTGGTTCAAGCTCACATATGATTCGTACGATGTGTACACTTGTTGTCAAATGGTATGTATTGCCCGCACTCGCATTGAAGGCTAGCGAGGTACAGCTCTTCCGCAAAGCTAGTACATTGCAGGGAGATGCTGCCAAGGGCACCGATGGTACACTTTAACAGTCGGAAGAAGGTATATTCGGTATGAAGAAGTCACCACTACGTAACCCGTTGAACATCGAGCGAGGTAGCGAGTCATGAAAGTTAACGTGAATCTCAAGTAAACAGGACCAGCTTCGGCGCCGACACTCTTTTCGCTGACTAGAGGTTCGCAGGATGTAGCCTCCACTGAGACCAAAATGATCAAGCGAAAGCGTAATAAAGACATACTCAAAACGACAAACGTAAATGATTTGTTTCTAGACGAACGATTGTGGCGTACCTACAAGCCGCTTAATCATCTATCAACTCCATCGTTTGGTAAGTGCGGTAACGATCCATAATGGCCCTAGCAGTTTCTCCGTCGTGCTGTGAATGCTTCTCGAAGAACTCAGCATCGAACACATACTCCAAGTCTGTTTTGCCTTCATCCTTCCAGCGCCATAACATAGCGTCCATATACGCTTTGGCCTTATCATCAAGGGAGTAGTGGCCAAGCGCATTGACCAACATTATTGCAAACTCGCCGTCTCCGAAGCCCTTGGACAAGACGCCGACAACAACTCTATCGCGGAGCCGCTCAAACTGGTGGAGGGGTAGCTGAGTTCCATCCTCGAGCGCCACTGATCTATGCTGGGGCAGCACAGCTTCATGATCCGTATACTGGGACGGCAAACGTTTTCCACGGAGCCGCGCTTCCACGTATCGCTCCAATGTCAATAGCTCCGTGCTGTACAAGACATTCCCCCCTTTATCTTTGAGTTTCAGCATGTCAAACAACTTGTCGGCGGACAGCTTCCTATGCACCCATCCTGCCATCATCTCTTGCTGCAAGTCTCTCAGAGAGGTAGACTCAAGAGCTGGAAGATGGCGTATCGATTTCATTAAAACAGTTGACAACTCCAACTCGCCGTAGTACTTCGTCAACGTCTCAAGCACCGTATGTTGGGTTTTCTCGCATTCGTTGACGGACTCGATGTAGAGACGCAGCACCTTAATCCCTCGAACCTCGCGAGCCCTAAAAAACGAAGGAGTGCGGGTAGTGGCAGGTTTTAGTCCAAGGACCTCCGCCACTTTGTCGATGGATATCTTCGCCACCTTATGCCAGAACTCCATTAGGGGCTTATTTTGTTCGTCCATTTGCAATATTGTGGGCAATTGGTGTTCGAGCTGTACAGCTGGCCTCGTTCCGCGCAGAGCAACGCCCCCACCACTTAGCCCGTAGAGATAGCCCACGGCCGAACTGGTGAGATCTCCTGCTCCTCCAGCCAGCATCATCCTCCCCTCACTGTTTTTGTCCGAAACCTTCAGGCTCCTTTTGGCGGGGACGGCTTCGTGGTTGTCGCTGGTCAGATCCAGGTTGTCATCATCTGTCAGGGGGAAACTGAGTACCCCTAACAGCTTCTCGTTGCAGGTCAGAAATGTTGCGGCTGCCACAAGAACGGTGAAGTCAACGCGCATCGTTGAGTTGTCGGAGTTTAATGTGCTTGCGGTTGGGAGGGAGCGAGTTACGAAATGACAAGAGTCAAGTCCAAAAAAGCGGGCCCCATGAGTGGGTGCCAACGCGAAAGCTTGCCATTTGTATCGAAACCCACAAGGTCCATTCATTTTTTATTGCAGAAGTCGCAACCCTCCATTCGTGGCGTGTGGATTTCCACATCTCGGATCGTCTGCTGGGGGACAAGACGCCACACAAAGAGTAAATCGCAAAACCAGGGGAAATTCTAAATACATCTGGCACTGTTCAAAACACCTAGTTCGAAAACGGCTATCCATTTGTCTTATATTTTCTATGTCAGAAATGTTACAAGACAGTCTACGACTTTGCTCTCTTCGATACGGGAGACTTTAAAAAAAACCACTTTCTGCCTAAAAAACACCACTTTTGCCTATCCACGTACGATTCGTGCCGGCTACATATTTATCTTAATTGTTCTATGCCAGCGGTCGTTAAGCGAAAGGCCACTTTTATCGAGCCCTAGCGCCGTCCGCCGTAAGTGGAATAGACACGCTCGCCCGCGCGTCGATCATTCTGTCTGTCAATACGGACATAGCGCTCCAGGGCAAATGTCCACGGAGGATGTGATACTTTAATATTGCCTCGTCGTGATTGATATAGTAACTACGGTGTAGATCGACGACTTCAATATATGGAACAAGGTACAAGCACATAAGGAATACGTCAGCCTGCCCCTAGATTCAAAGCTATGTATTCCGTTCGTTCACCTGAATACACTCATGATAATCAGTCATGCCAACAAACCACTTCCCACCTCGCTATAGTAAATCTCCAAAGCTTTAATGTTGCGTACCCTTGTACAATTTTTTCGTTACCATATAGTCGCATATTAAATCATAGTCAGCTTTGGCATTTATGCCTTTCTCTTCTCGATGATGACGTGCAACCTCTACAGTGTAGATCATGCTATTGTCATGCATCAAGGGTAGCTTCCATAGTAGTCATGCAAAGAGATCTTGGCCATGGCGCTCCCTTCTGGCGCGTACTTGTAGGTTATCGCAAGCTCGAACGGTCGGACGACTTCAAAACTTCCGTAGTCTTCATTGCTGTGGGCCAGCCGCAAAATTCTCGATGTTGCATTCACTGCACACAGCGGGTTACGCCGTTCGTCCCGAATCGATTGCTACGGTAAATGCTTACGGAGAAGCCTTGGTGGACGGCGTCGTGTTTGATAGCCGCTGCGGCATTCTTCTGACTGCTGAATGCACCTGCCGATACGGACTTTCATAACCTTGCGATGGAGTGGAGGTCGCAGGAGTAGCACCGTCTGCAATAACAGTCGCTGCAATATTAGAAGAGAGGAAAAACGGGCTTACCATATTGATGTGGTGATGAATGTCAACGAACTCTTTCAAAGATTGGCATGGCCTTTCGCTTAACGACCGCTAGCATAGAAAAATTAAGATAAATATCTGGCCGGTACAAATCGTGCGTGGGTAGGCAGAAAGTGGTGTTTTTTAGGCAGAAAGTGGTGTTTTTTAAGTCTCCCCACTTTCTGCCTAAAAACAACATTTTTGCGTATCCACATCTTAATTGTACCAGCTATATATATTAATGTTGGTTATTCTATACCAGCCGGCATTAAGCGAAAATACACTTTTTTGAACCTCAATGTAACTTTATTGACACCATACACCTCCATCAATATGACGAGCACTTGTTTGAACCCTTGTTACTTCATTGGAAACATACACCTCCATCAATATCATAAGCACTTATTTGAAAAACCCTTAATACTTCATTGACATCATTCATCTTTATCAATATGATGAGCATGCCCATCATGTCCTCTGATGGAGCAGATCCAGTTATTGCACATGATGCTGTTCCTGCAGCTGCCGATCCAATATAGAGCTATGGAGAATCTGTACCGGCTGGTCCATTCAGCAGTCAGAAGAATGCCGTGGCAGTGGTCAAGCTCTACGCCGTACACCAAAGCTTCGCCGTAAGCATTTACCGTACCAAACGATATGGATTCAAGCGCGTTTTCCTCCGCTGTGTGCAAGGAAAGAACTACAAGAATTCACACGGCCGGCCCATGGTGCTGAAGACCGCGGATCCGAAAAGGTTGGCTGCTTGTACGAGCTTGCGATAGTTTATAACAAGCACGCACTAGAAGAGAGCGCCTGGTCTGCAATTACTATCAATGAATGATCCAACGTCCACAAACGATGCATTGATAAGATCATTCTCTCTGCTCTACCTTCCGCGCGTCGCGTCGCGTAACACGAGAGGAAGGAGATATCGATGCTAAGGTCATCCAGATGCATAAAGGTGGAGCCGCTCCACGGGTATGCTAAAAATTTTGATTTCTGCGCAGCGATTTATATCAACTATATTTTGTACTTTATTTTGTTACAGGGTATTGTTAACCAATTTCAGGAGACGGACGTCCTAATTAAACACACACAAGACATTCGATTTGGTCGGCGTGTTAACACACTCCAGCATACGTGTCATAGTTTAAAGAAATGAATGCACCATGTATCAATATGTGCAATACGGACTTCAACAAGATTTTGTCGGACTGTATCCGACAGCATTTGTCATGCGGCCCTCTAGCAATAATATCTGGTGCCACACCAACTGCTGCGTTGTTCCGATGTGCTACAAATCTACTTTCTTATGCTCATATAGTTAATTGGTAGTAAATGGTGGCGCTTCTTAATTATTAAGGACCTACACACCCGCTAGATTCAAGTGACGTCCACAACATCGTTTATAAGGCGAATATGAAGACACTGCGTGGCACACAAAGGCGTTAATGCAGCATAGGAAGGACCAATATGTAATCGCTACTGTCGCGGTGGACGAAGAAAACCACATTCGGTATTTTTTGGCAGCCAGAATTGTCCAAGGGTTTTACTCGCCGCCATCACGAAGTCTTGATTATCGACTGCACTTACACGACAAATTTCTACAGCCTCCCACCTCTGTATGTTGTTGGGTTCACATATACTTACCAACCTTTTACTGCAGATGTAAGATTTATGATGGCGAAGTATATATAGACTATGAACGGATGATTGACGAGGTCAACAGAATTATTTTGCAGCACACGAAGATCTTCGTCTTCTATTGCGATCTTAGCTTAATTAAGGCTATCAAGGAGAAGTGGCTAAGCGCATTTATAATCATCTGCCGTTGGCATATAACGAACAATATCATTACTCGCTGCCGCAGAACTTTTGTGATGCCGACAAATAGAGCTAGGCATCTCTTATGGATCACAGGAATGCTATTGTCCATGCTCCTACAGAGAATATGTTTAAGGAGCTTTGGCAGCATCTACCAGCCATTGCAGTAAGTTTTATCATCGCACAAGTTTTATATATATTTATCAAATTAAATGTCAATTGTATTGAAGTATTTATTTAGGATTACAATACTGTGGCGTATCTGAACAAGAACAAGTTCCCTCTGCGGCATCGTGGGCATCTTTCAGCATTGACCAAGTTCAACATTATGGACACACAGTTACCAGTCGATTGGAGGAAGCGCACCACAAAAAAATCAAGAGTTTGATTAACAGTACGAGAGGCTCACTTCTCGATATCTACGAACGCATTTCTAGAGGAATTAAAAACAATTTAAGAATATCAGCGAAATGATGGAAAATCAGAAGTTGGAGATATTTACGAATGCGTCCAACGAGATATTCTTGAAGCTTCACCGGAAGATTTCTCGCCACTCCTTAGTGCTCTTGAAGAAGTATATCTGCTGGCCCTTGATCGGTCTAACCTCGAAGGCTGTACTGGATAATTTGCGAGGGGTCATGGCATAACCTGCGCGCACGTTATCTGCAGTCATATTGACACAAAACGACCAATTTAAGTTAGTCAATTTTTAAAGCAACGGGTGCTGTACCAAGATGGAGACACGACCAGCCTCGACCCAGAGGTATTTGGCATATTGCCACCCTTCCGTATCCAGAAGATGCAAGCTCGCAAAAGGTCGCACCAGAAAGCGACACAGCGCCAACCGTCGGGCTTCGAGATAACGGGTCGGCTGATTGGCATCGACGAATGCAGCCACTGTCGTAAAACAGGTCACGACCGGCGCCGGTGCCCCCTCGCGCCATCATTGAGACCGTGGAATCCAGCAATTAAATATGTCCCATGAACACGTTAGATCAAGAATTATGGTCATGAACACTTTACCGCCGTCGGGATTCCCGGTCTTCGACTCCCCGCCGCCGTCGCTGTTGCCGCTCTTCAAAACACCTATATCATAGCGGGGAGCTCTTCAGGAAACGCCCATGGCCATGCTTCGTCCCTCACCATCGCATGTTCTGCCAGCATCGCGTCGTTCGTCTCCTGCGACGCAGCCGAAGCTCATATATATAAGAGCTCGAATCAGATTGTATTTTCTGCGTCCGTGTGGGTTGCAGTTCGGAGTGCGGACATGCATGCCGTGCCCAAAGTGCTGCCATGTGTATCAGCCATTACACGCTGATGTATGGTGTCTGCAGCCGAGTCCACGACTATAGCTTGTCCTGGACATGCATGATTTAGACTTTGTCGGGATCCGTGTAGTCCGAGCGAAATTCTCGTTGGGTTGATTACTCTACATTATGGTCATACATAAGCCAACGCATGGTGAACACCTTCAGCGTGTCACTAGCATGACACTGAGTGTCAAGCGTATAAATCTGTGTGGGACCGTGCTTTCGTGTACTCACGCTTGCTCTTGCAAGTGCAGTAAATATCGAACGATGCGAACAGTTACGAGGAAAATTCAGAGCCCGAGTTTTTGAGCGATACAGTCTTCCCTCTTATACGGAATGTGCTCGGTAGGGGATTAATTGCATTCCATAGCATAGAGTATTCCATATCAGAATAAATCAATTACATTAATTAACCAATCATAATAGAGGTGAGTTAGACATTCAGCAACACAACCACATCCCCTTCCTCCATCCCCCAAACCAAAACTCCCCAAAAACAGAAGGTGTAATATTTGTGACGCATGGACACGTGTAAAATTAAATTAGACCCCATAGCCCCATATAGCACACCTGATGTGTAAAATCAAATGCCCCCAGCGGCTTTTCCGAAATCACTACAGAAGAAAGAGCCAACCTCATCTCTTTTTAGCCGTCCAAGGCAACAACACCTGACAAGCCACTTGATCCCGACCTTCTCAGACCGGTTGGACACGCGTTTATAGGTCTGATACAGCTGTCAGCCGTGAGTTCTGGTGTAAAACATGTGCTTTGGTTGAATTACAGGCTCAAGACTGTTTTCACACTGCTAACACACTATTTCTTCCATTTCTTGGGCACCCTACAGATATCCCAGATGTGTCTCACGAACGAGCAAAAGCTCTCAATCTGAAAGAAGCGCGATTCAGTGCCTAGCATATCCCAGATCGATCTGAGAAGTGGGCAAACGACAACTCTCGTCTTTCTAACCGCTTACTCAGTCGGGCATCTCCAAAATATCGAACAAAAAAGATTTGGAGCTAATGGATCCGGAGGCACTCAGCGCCAAGCGCCCTCGGACGTTCAAGCATCCCTTGGTTGAGGAGACAGTGGCGTTCTGGGTGCTGCAGTGTAAGCACCATGGCGTTGCTCTCACTACAGATATCATCAGGACCAAATACCAGCGCTTTGCCAAGTCTTTTGACATTCCCGAAGACATGATCGCGTTCTCCCAAGGATAGCTGCACAAGTTTCAGCAGCACCACAAGCTTCATGCCGTTCGTATCCATGATGAAAGTGGCTCCGCATAAATGAATGCTGTTGAGGCAGCTTTGCCCGAATTTAAGACCGTTGTAGCTCAATACGCTACTCGAGATGTCTATAACATGGATGAAACAGGTAAGATTCTGGTTCCCGAGACCTTCTGTGGCAATTTCTTTAAGCTCATCTCTGCCGTACAGGTCCTTTTTTCCAGTATGACTCCCGATGAGACCATTGCTCAGAAACAGTATGAAGGTTTCAAAAAGGACATGGTAAATATATGGTCTTTTTAAATCTTGCCCACCATTTCTTGATGCTAACAAAACAATCAGACTCGCATTACTATTGCCTTCATCGCAAACGCCGATGGATCGACAAACTTCCTCCTTTCTTCGTTGACCGCGCCAAGCAACTTCGGTGCTTCAAGAGGAAGACAGCTGCCCAGCTTGGATTTGTCTACAATTCAAGGCTTGGATGACTGGGCCTCTTTTTCAAGAGTGGTTGGGGAATTTCTATGCAAAAATGAAGGTGTGTACACATTCTTGAACCTATCAATCTTAATATTTTCTCCTAAATGTTAACAAATATATCTCAGTCACAGAAGCGAAACATTCTTATTCTGATGGACAACTCTCCTTCGCATATCCTTGCCGATCTGCAGCTCACAAACATCGAGTTTCAGGCTCTTCCACCCAATACAACATCGAAGGTCCAGCCAATAAATGCTGGAATCATCTCCGCGTTCATGACACTACCAGTGTTTCCACCTTCAGAACGCTTTGGTTCGGGACGAGTGGAACGAGCTCAACTCTACAAGGTCAATCGGCTCACAGTAATGCGCTGGTATCTGGCGGCACGGAGTGAGATTTCCAGCGCCACCATCAAGGAAATGCTTCCACCACACTGAACTCATGACTATTCCGGCTGAAAGAAAGCTGGAGACAAAACAGTTTTTCAGGAGGAATCTGGCTGGTAGGATGTGCCAATAAGTTTCGACAGCAGATCGGGTGGTAGCAGACGCAATGTCTTCTTTTCTGCGCGCATCATTATGAAGACTGCAAGTCTTACGTGCTGGGTAGACTTCGGTATCATCATCTTCGCCAAAGCTAACAAGTTGTCCAACAGGGCGACTCCGACAGGCTTATAAAATCTCAAAATATGAAATTTAACTTAACAAAAAATATACATAGATTAAAAGATTATAAATTTTAAATTCATAAAGCAACTTTTGATGATATTTTTTTAAAAAATTCTCTTCTAAAGAACAATATAAGAATTTCAAATATATTCAATTTTTTAAATGTTCGTATTTTAAGAAATTCTATAAGAATGATGTAAAATATAATTCATATATTTTATAGAAATAATAGTTTGAAATTGTAAGAAATCAATATTAAAATAAAACTATATTGAGATATTTTATTTTTAATTCTTTTTAAAATCTTTAAATGGATTGAGACTATGTTACTTTCGGGTGATGTAATTTTGGTCTAGATGTGCCTTTCTTCGTTGTTGTTTGTACTGGGGCAAAGTTTTCGTCTTGAATAGTATGGAAGATATTATCCTGGTTGATCCTGCCAGTAGTCATACGCTTGTCTCAAAATACAGTAGTTCATTAAATCTGTAGCAATACAGCCTCAAACGCACAAACACAACAATCGCCGATTTGCGTCGACGAAATGGGCTAGTACGTTAGGATAAAATCCCTTCGCGGTTCGCCCCTTCGGATTCTGTTGTGGATTTCGCCTAACAGATTTCTCGCAACCGATTCCTCCTGAAGACTGCCTGAGTGCAGCATCTTCTAAACCTCTCACTCCTGTGACTCACACCGATGGGTGAATATCGGCGTTATCACGCGTTTACAGGTCACCGGGCGCAGTATACGCCCGACTAGAAGACTTACGATGTCCTTGGTTAAAGACCCGCCGGCTCGTCGCTCGACGAGACTCAATACGGTGCCGTCTATTAGGCTACCGGCTTGCAGTGCGAAGAGACAGATCTTTCGCTGGAAGCGAGCACTGCCCACCCCGGGCCAACTTAAACTCTTGGAGCTTCCAGTCGAAGCCTCTACAAGCTATGTCTCTCGAGGTTTGACGGCAGGCATAACTCAACCCACGCAGGGACTCATCTGAAGAGTATACACTTTACTAGGACGTGGAAAATTCTGCTCTGTACGTAGTTATCTCTCCTTCTACTGGGAGGGAGCCTATCATGTGGCTCCCGTCCATTCCCCAATCTCTCCTATACAACTACCTAGTGATATGGACCGTCGAGATTCCAGGTGCTTCGCTGAGTTCAAGCTCGTCGAGTTAGGACTCAACAATCTTGAGCTCGAAGATCTTGAACTCGACGATCTTGAACTCGACGAATCTGAAATCAACGAGTCTTCATACGACGAGACTTCACCCAACAAGTTTCCACTCGACGAGACTTCACTCGACAAGTTTCTACTCGACGAGACTTCACTCAACAAATCTTCACTCAACGAGTCTTCACCTGACGAGCCTACTCGTTCTAATCTTAAATCGTTGAGTCTAAACTCGTCGAGACACGCTGGACGTGCACCTCATGTCGGGTCCATCCCACTGTCTCGTCGAGCTCTGACTCTATAAGCTGGCAATAGTAAAGAATACCACTTCCAAAACTCCCTACACTACAAGCGGCTGGTGGATCAAGAACTGGAAGCGACTCTGAAACGAACCTCATGTCATTTTCCTATTTCCTCAACCCGGTCTAGGACAACAAATCGGCACACATCGAGATGACGGATGCCAAGATCATTATATTTTCCAAGAACCGGACGAGGAGGAGGAAGGTGCTGCACCGGGGGAGAAGGCGGAAGAAATTTCCAAGGCTGAAAAGATGAATGGTCTTAATCTCACCATCTTTTTTCTTGGTCTTTCTCGCGAGAACCAACGCGTAGCTCATCGTGCCCTACGACAACTTCATATTGATTTTCGTAGGGCTAGCACCACCCAGACTACGCTTGATTCCTGGATTCAGTAGTTTTCTTCCTTTTTAGTCATCAATTGCACCACTCTTCCACATAAGGAAAGCGCTGTCTTCAGCTTTCTGGGTTCCGATAGCTGAATTTCCTCTATTATAGGATATGTGGCCTATTGGGTATTCCGTATTACGTAGTGCCCATAGAACTGGGTCGGTGGGGATGGAATTCTATCCCGTATCAGAGGTTATTCCATAGAGGAGGATTCCGCATACGAGGGAAGGCTGTATTCATATCGCTCGAACGCATATAGCAGTGTAAAAATGAATGTGGGGAAGCATGCCACACGCGTTCGCGTGAACCTCGGTAGTTTCTAGTGGATATACGACCTACAGGCGCCAATTATTAACTGATTGAGATCCTTGAGGAGTTAGTTGAGCACAGAGGAAACGCCAAAAAGCATCACAGGACCCCTCTAATGAAGCCAGTGATTTAGTGGAAATTTTGAGAGTGTCAGGGTCGTCATTTATGTCAATACACGAGATAGCGTCCTCCCTTTAGCCTCATGAGTAGCTGGAACCGACTTTGAAGCAACAGAAGGCTCAGCATCGGTAGTTGTAACACCTGAAAGGAAGGCTGGAAGGCGCATCATAATGAAGAGGGTACGGCAATACAGACGAAAAAGCAAAGTCGTGGACTGTCTTGTTACTTTTGTTTCTATAGAAAGTCTAAGACAGAAGGATAGCCTTTTTCGAACTAGGTATTTTAGACACTGTGCCTAGGTGTATTAAGAGTTTCTCTAAAACCAGCGGGAGAGGATTTGACAGCAGGTGCGAAAATACTACATCGTTCATCGGAATTAGTGTGGATTAGTGAATACACTCGCTCCTTTCTATAAGAGACAACTTTGTGTCCAGTTTTTTTAAGCGTGTCTATAAAAATTCTCTTATAGAGAATATAAAAGAAAGAAGTTACATGATCTTTTTAGACGTAAACACCGATTAATAAAACTACTAATACCCTCATAGACAGTCAAAGCAAAGCCAACGAGCTGGCGCGATGCTCGTCTCCTCCCTAACACGCCACTTACGTCGTTCAGTCGCGTCTGTAACGCTCGCCACCGCCCAGTGCTTCAGTATCAGACGTAGCACTAGCAGTGGCAGCACTAGACGAGAGAACAGGTTTATTAGCGCTCATCCACAAGCAAACCGGACTTTTCACAGGAGCTTCAGTCTCCATTTTGCCGGCCCGGGACTTGTCGAGTCCCGCGCAAGTTGCAGCCGCTCGCGTGCCAGCAGACAGTACACGAGCCAAATGAGATGAAGTTTCCTGTCACAACGATGAGCACCACCCGGTCCTTGAAGGAGTTGGAGGAAAAGCAGTAGCGTCGCTCCTTTATCATAAAGACGTACAGCTGCAAAACAAACTCGGCTGACTTTAAAATCGTGCGCGCGATTCTGCTGAAAGATGGATCCATGCAAGTTCCTACGATATATGCTGAAAAATTGTGCTGCTTATCACGTGCGCCGTGCACGAAAATGCCGAAGCCAAAGTCTGGAACCGACTCGAGTTGCTGCGCCAAACGAAATACAAGATCCTGAGCTCGAAGCAGAAGGACGTGCAGACTGTGGACTTCTCTAATGTATGGCAGAGAGACTCAGACGAAGCTTCTCGAGTCGGACAAAACGACTTGGTAGTGGGTCCTGACGCTTACCGTGATCTACCCAACTTGCTGCGTGTAAAGCATGGCAGTAGGGAAGCATCTGTGAATGTCTAGCCGTTGCTGGACGAGACGTACACTGAAATTGTACCCGCGCGTGCGGATCCTCACCTTCATCGGCTTTTGAGTCTATCATACGACTATGCACCAATGTGATCGTACTGCATTTTGCCGTTTACGCGCGGACGCGAGCGTAGCTGCGTCATGAGCGCTATTGTCGACGAGGTGCGTGTGCTGAGTGATAAGGCTATAAAGGAGGTTGTGCTGTTTGGCCAAAACGTCAACCGGTACCACGACAAGAAGTTCGAAGGTGCTGCTGAAAAAGGACGAGGATATGTATCGTTTGATGGGTTTAGTAGTATGTTTCGAACTCGTGATGCGCCTGGCTTCCGCTTCGCTTTTTTTTCTGGACGAAGTGTCAAAGCTGCGTGATCTTATGACGACCAAACAAATGAACATTCGAAAATTTAAGTAAGGCAACAGAAAATGTCCGAATATATAATGAAATGTAACGTTTGTTTAATATATTAAGTCACTCTTGGAGAGATGTTTCGCCCTAGCGTGGCGGTTCTTGCGACTAACCGACGACATCCTATCTGAATGACACCTGTGTCTTCATCTGGGAGTATGAAATACGAACGAAAAAGCAGGCAGCATTTTAGTGCTTCTTTTGCACTGACAGGCGCTTGTTATTCCGCGGGATCCGCTTCTGCTTCAATTAAAGCTTCTTGTTATTCGTGAATCTGCTCGTTGTCCTCAATTGCGACATAATCGTCCACGATAACGCCTACCCCAAGTTTTAAATTGAATTAGCAGAGTTGCAGCAGTCTTGTTGGAAGGCGAAGCTGGACTTTCGATAATCATTTTAAGCATGCAAATCCGCAGCCCGTAGCGCTTCGATCATCTCACTCTTGATCCACCAACTTCAATTGATCACCCCACTAATACTGTTCCAGTTCTTAGCTGCAACTTAATGGCTTCTAGACGTTAAGTATGCGTTCCATGTTTTCTTCAATCATATTCATGTGTCATCGCATATGAAAATTCTTGTAGCTCGCTTTAAACGATCGGGTGATACCCATATACCATATTTGTGGGTGAGAAGATTAATGTAAATTAAATACGAACATATATAAATCATGATATTAATGCGTACCTGCATCGAGCTTCTGGATGGTGGAAGTCATGTTAGGTGGGAAAAAGACCACAGTGACGTTGTTGAGTTCTCGTCGGACTTAGTAACTGGAAGCGTTATCGAGAAGATACGTGCCTCTTCGATCATGCATGTAAAGATTGAATTGATGCAGCCACTTATCAAATATAATTCCATTCATTCAGGCGTTTGAGTTTGCAGCGTATACGATGACACGCTTCTCGATCTCTACACCCTGTAAGCACCTTGGCTATATAAACTTTACGATGATCACGAGCTCCAAGTTTTCGGAGCCACTTGTGTTGCAGCATAGAGCAATTATTATCCGTGACTTTACGCACTTCTTGTTGTTGTTTCAAATAGTGGGGAGTGTTTTGTTCGATGTCAAGTCATAAAGTAATGATGTCTCACCAAAGTTAAACATATCACTCGAAGAACATATTTTTATTTAAAGATCCGACTTCAAAATTTGCTACTTGTACTTCCTCAGTACAAAAGCTTCCGTGATCGCCAGTTAACGCGCGGATTTTGATGATGTTCCGCTTCGTGAAACTCTGGAGACAGCCTTTGGAAAGCTTTAGATCGCAATCTTCGATATCGTGGCTCACTCGCAGTCCGTATGCTTTATCATTAACCAGATCTTCGTATAGCCCATTCCTTTGTTAATAGAGAACGAATTTTAGCAGCTCCTTGTCGAGCTCAGGATGCTTCACACGTCGTTTCTTTTCACGTTAGGGTTAAATTCTTCAAGTCGATTTCTTTCATGGCCATGAACCGATGCGTCGCTGATTTACTTATACTCTGCTGGAATTGCATGCTCACTTACGTCTGTGCGGTGAAGTGATCATGGAAAATAATGGACCAGGCTATTGCGATGAAGGGACAAGGAGCCACCCTAAGGTAAAGGGTGCCTAAGGGAGAAGGGGTCACGAAAGTGGTTGGACTCTCAGGGAAAAGGGAACCGCAGAACCAATCAAGGGGGAGACCGTTGCCCGGGTACCGGTTAAGAGGTACTGAAAGAAGGTTACTACGGACCCTCATCGGTGGACCCGGTCCCTAGGAGTAGACCGTGGTCCCACCTCAATGAACACAGTTCCTCACCAGTCGACCCATTACCTCATTGATGACTCGGTCCCTATTTGGCAGACCTTGGTCCCTCATTGGTGGACCAGGTCCCTCATCGGTAGATCTTGGCCCTTCAATATCAGGCTACTCCTGACCAGTCACATAAAGATTCAGAGCATAAGGAAAGGACCGAATAAAGGAGTTAAACAATAGGACGATATTAAATACTACTCATTTTTCGATCCACGTGGCACGCCTTCGTCGTGCTTAGGAGGGAACTTGTTAATTCTGCCCGCCTGTTCCGGGGAAGTGGTTTACTTTGCCCCCCTTTGAAGACAGTTACGTGGTCAGACCAAGTTCGAGTAGGACCCCAGGAATTATTTGGCTTGTGGTCTCGTTGAGTAGCACACACCCCTCTCAAGATCCGCTATCAGAAGCAGCCTTCCTACCTAGCGGTTAGGTAGCAAGGAAAGGCCAGGAGAGACAAGCTACATGAATAAAAAGGTAATAAGTCCACTCTAGACTAGGTCGATCGCGAGTGGCCACCACTGGTTCACCGAGTGAAGCATATCCATTCGAGGCCCTATGTCTACCTCTCCTAAGACCAACACATCTTCCTCTCCGTCTAAGTATACCGAAGAGTGTAACCCGCCAGCCGACCGGTATACAAGGTATGTCAAGGTCCATACGCGGAATCGGGGTACCCCCCCCGTAAGTCGGCAGACCGGCACAGTGAATGTTTTGGGGGATCATCACGCAGTTTTGAAAACCCACTTCACCACATCTGCACTTCGTAATAGCGAATATTTGGGCGTTCTTTGTAGTTTTAAAATAATTTTTTTTGCTTCTGCTATTTTAAGAGAGGCACACGCTTAGTTAAACTCATTGGTTGCGCGGGCTTGATGCCTTACAATATTACTAAAAACTTCTTCTGTATTTGTCATCATGACTTCATCAGTAAACTGTGCGTCATAAGCTCTCCTTTTATGACATGCTCTACGTCTGTCCCAAATCCACTCCGAGGTCCTATGACGTTGCTGAATCGGCTTAAGGCTCTGGCAAATCTTCGGCTAGAACAACTGAAAAATACTTGTGGCATATGATGTTCACATCATATGCCACGTGTTTCTGTCAAGCAGCAGAAGTAGGGGTAGTGAGTCACATAAAGAGGGTATCCACTCAAGAGGGCGAATGGTTTTCTTGTCTTGTATCTTAATCGATCATAAAGGGAGCGGTTTACAAATTCCTTTATAATTTGAAATGTTCGGCGACACTGTATCTCTTATACAGAGGGTGTCTCTTACAGACAGTCTCTTATGGAGAGGGGTGGGTGTAGTGTAGATTTTTAATTGTTGTAGTCCATACACTAACGGCCAATGGTTACTTATCAGTCTCCGCTACGGCGTTGCATATATATTCATTGTATGAAGACATAATGAAGACAAGTCTATTCCCAGCATCACCGATCGAGGCTGCGTTCGCGCGGCAGAACTCGCGAGTTTCTGCCCAATCTGTCTCTGGAGATGGCGTTTATAATGAAGCAGATGGTGGTGACGAAGCATCTGGTGGCGATGGCGCCAGCGGTCAGCCTAGAAAGCGCAACCTTCAGCAGGTAGTCACAATCTCGGATTGTGTCCGGGTGATGGAGTTGATAATTAGTGATACATTAGTCAACGCCAAGAAGGGTGTCATTGTGAGAGGCTTTGCAGAGTTTCCGCCTCAATTTCGCGGTGAGTTTAAGGTTCCTGCTTTTTTCTGACTCTTTCGTGGCAATTCTGTCATGTTATGTGCAATTATTGTAGATTAATCACATCAAGGTGACCTGATGGGATAAAAATCGCGAGAATGTTGTCGAATACATCGATTTTACCCAGCAGTCGGTTTCTGGGCTCGGAAACTCAATCCGCAAGGTGGCCCTCCTCAAGGCAGTACCTGGGCGACATGCGTTTTGCAGACACATGAGGATATCTACTTGAAGTCTGAAGGTCATCGGTGTCAAGTTCTCCGCGTCCGTCCTGCGGCTAGTTTCCAAAGACGTCAACGCAGGGCCGGATTAGACCTCATTGTATTTTGTAGAGAATTCAGGTTTAAGTAACCTTACTTCAACCTCATTCAACCTCACTAAACCTCAACTGCTTCTTTTTATGTGTAGATCACTCAAGATAGCCATAGAACCAGCCGACATCGGAATGATCAGATGCATGATCGCATTGTGCGAGCGCATGGTGGTTTGTTTAATATAGAAAAGCTTCTCGAAAGACGAAGGCGCCAAACAATTTCTCAGCTTGATACGAATGGAGCCCATGGTGGTGAAGTTCCACTCGGACGATACAGACTACGTCGCCAACAAAAAGGGCTTAGCTCATATTCTATGTAGGCCCTTCCATTTAGCTAACCTGCCATCCAATACTGCGATGGAGTCGTGCGTCCTTTCATTAGCATATGGAACCGAAAACTGCCGGCAATCATTTCCTGCCACACCAAAATGATTTACGCTGTCAATTAAATATATAGTCGTTCAAGTCTACAATCATCAACCGGAGTCTAATCATCCACGAGCGTAAAAATTAGAATGTTTTCAACTCACCGCGATTGACCGTGTCGAACCCTTCACCAAAAACACTGGTACCGAGTACGCGGCTCCATGTGCCTTCCTTAAATGAAACGGAATCAGCGTGTTGTGAGATTGATCATCTAATGAACCTCTTCTGCGCTCACATAACGGTCTTCAACAAGCCGTGTAATATGCGATAGAAGGGCATGAAAATCCGGCCTCGCTTACGATACTAGAATGGCGTCGGATTGGTACTTGACAATCAGTGTATTAATAGGCGCGAGGATTCGCAGTGACTTCTTCTGTAGATGCACAAACTTTTCACTTGTAACGACCTCGTTAATTCTTATGCATTGCTTCTTGTGAGCGGCAGTCCCCCTGATGAAATTCCTTGCTGTCAGAACGACTTGTATAATTCATTCGAAGGATAAGAGCGTTTTTTTTGCAATAGCCCTTGATATCCGCCAGACTTGTCGGAGCCATGTGCAACAATGTGCGAATGTTAGCCTTGTTCTATTCATCCTGTTATCGCACCTTAAGAACGTGACAATTTTGGAATAATTCCACAATATCCTTGCTTGCCACAATAAACTCGAGAAGAAGTCGAACGGGTAGGCGGTTGGGTAAGTATACTCCAACGTGCCTGATTTCTTCGTCTTTGTGGCAGCGAATATGTCCTTTACCAACAGATGCAGACCGTAAGATGTACAACCCAGAAAATTATCCAAAGGATGCGCCTCTGTAAGATGCTCCCATCGCTCCAGTTTGACGATATGTTGTCGGTAAAGGCGCCAGAGAACGTGGTCTTGAAATGAGCCGCCATCACGCGTTCAATGTCGGTCTCAATCCAATCCTCAGTGTGGCCCTGTTCTCTGCTTGACACTGACTCGAGCACGAGCGTTGTAGGAGGTGACGTTGCCATATAGTTTACAATAGGATCGTTCTGGACTTAAAATGAAGCATCTAATGTCAGGCAAAAGGTCGCATTCTTATTGCTCGCGTCAGTCTTCTTTATCAGGTCGAGGTATGCTTATCAGGCAACAGTCCGGAGAGCTTCTTCCTGGTTGGTAGAACTACCTCGGGACAACGACTCTCAGTGCCGTCGTCAGATTGTCCCTCTCCATGTGCTGAAGTGATGTGCCCATGATGTAACAATGCAGTGCTATGATTTGCTCAAGTATAGATTTGGAGTACACATCAAGCTCGTGATATATCCTTGCATCTGCGAAGACAAGGTACCGCAGGCGACAGATTTTAATGGCTTCGCTCTCTCCTTGTACGGAAAGTATTACTCGGGGCGATCGTCGACCTTAATTTCATTCAAATAGTGGCAAAGTTCGGAACATTCCAGAATGTGTCTCATTGTCTGCTCCCCTTTTTATGGTGATTCAATCGGATCCGGCAATGTTTGCGAATGGCGCTCTTCAGTTTTTGCGGCGCCAGATCATTGGAAAAGTGATCCCATATGTGCTCGCCTTGCACCCCGCTCTCTACTAATTGCCCTCACGGTCATTTTCACATCAATGACATCATCAGCATCATCGGCATTATTTTGCTCGAAAATAGTGTCCTCATTCTCGACTGCGATGGGTGGACCTCGTCCAGACATATCTTGGGCTCGAAGCACTTGTTCCGAAGTTGAACAGTAGTTTTGAAAAGCGTTGAGACTTTAGGATTTGGATAGCGTTGTACAGAAAAACGCTGTGTTGCTTTCGAACCTAAATGAAATATTTGAGGCAATTAATGGTTCCTGCCACCAATGGTGACGGACTTATTGAGGCCTGAGAGACACTAGTACCAAAAACCTCGTTAAACCTCAAAACGTTACCGTACTGGGAGTTGAGGTTTAAAATGAAAAACTTTCTAAAATCCTACTTGAAAAAAACTCACGACGCCAGCCTTGTACGATGATAACAAAATGCGGAACACGGACGAGACACACTTCGTCGTGAATTCGGGTAAGTGAGCTTACTAAATCAACTAGGAGTCCGCGGGTCTCATAGGTGAAGTACGCCGATGTCGTGTCGGGTTGAGAATAGATGACGATATGGTGAATATCAAAGGTGGTCCCCAAACCCGCATCGTGGCCCCATTGATAAGCTTTATGAAAAAGAGCAGTAAATACCCAATAAAAGGCGTTCCTGATACAATCTCAGGGGCCTCTTATCTCACAGGTCCTAAAATCTGAAATCATAAACAGGAAAGATGCTTTGCGGACTAGCATTTGCATTTCAGATAGTAATCGCAACAGGTGCTCCCGATGTACATGAATGAGCGCTGTGAATACCCACTCGATCCACGTCGAGAGACATTAGATTTGTGGGTCGACAACTGTGGCGGGCATAACGCCTCTCAGGAGCTTAAGTGTGCTCTGGATAAAACGCAAACGACCATGCACTACTTTCCGCCATGTGCGACTGATCTACTGAAGCCTGCTTACTCGTTTGTGATCTTAAACATTTTGACGAGTGGACCCGTCGCTGGGATAATATGCAACTCGAGCTGATACCGGGCAATGATTGGTCGAATAACTTCCGTGCTGACGGGGGCTGGTCAGGCAAGGTCAAGAACACAGGGAAATAATATTTCCTCCAGCTGGCTGCCGACTGCGTCCGAGCTGTAAACCATATGCGAGACAACGCCGGGATAACATACGCACAGAAAGCCACGATCTGTTGTGGTCTATTTATGGACTTAACGAGCTTCTGGCACGTGAAGCAGCTTACGCACGAGCTCCAGGCGATCATAACCAAAAATAAGAACCATTACGATGGCGAGGCAATTCCTCCACCTGGTACTGCAACCGCAAGCATGTAAATTAGCAAACCTTTATTGAATACAGCACACACGAGTATGATGCAAATCGAATTTGGAGTGGAACTACATGACAGTGAGGACCTCACGCCCAGCTGTCGTGCGACGGCGGATAGCCGCGCCACCGAACAAGATAACTCGTTCGCTGCCCCTTCACGTCACGGTGGTTCAAGATACGCTCCACGTGAAAGCGTTGACCACCGTGCGAATCCACCAATGGCGGTGGTGGGGGCGGGAATATCAACCCCGAATCATTTGTTGGAGTTGCATGCCGAGGTTGGTCGTCTCCAGCAACGCTTACACGATCTGTGTGATCACATCGAAAAAGAGAGGCAGGAGCGTCTCTCTTTGGAGGCGGGGTGCAGCGCATCTGCCTTTATCGATAGGACGACCGATCGGAGTTCGCATTCTACCAATTGGAGAACGAGCGGAAGCGTCAAGCCTTTCGCGACGAAGTGGCTGACATTCGTCGCCAGAATGCCGCTCTACAGAGCCAGATTGAGAAGCTGGCTCGGGTCTAAAAGAATCTCTTGGAGGTTTTTGAGCGTGGCGGTTGTATTCGCCCGAGGAAGAGACGTCGTGATGACGGTACAGGCGGAGACGACCGACATAAAACGTAGTATGCGTACGCATCCTGCGAGGCAACTCGATCTTGTACGCATTGCCTTTGCGATGTAGTACACGGAATGGGCCAATGTAATTGGGTGGTAGTTTACTAGTACACACATTAGTTACTACGTGCTTAGGTAGATTTTACCGTAGACAGTAAACTAAGTCTCCGACATTAAATAGAAAAATGTTTGCTCTTCCATGTTTGTCAGTATTCCGTTTCTGCCGGTCTACCACGTTAGCGATGGATTCTTGCACGAAACGGACCACTGCTTCTCGTGCCAGCAGGAAATCTTCTGCTAATCACTTTGGTTTGTTGCAGTGCGCCTTTTCCGCGCCGATAGGAGGTAACCTTTTTTTCAGAGAGGGCGTTCTCATCCTCGCTGGTGTAATCATTGACAATGCTAAATATACCAGCATCGTCATCCTCATCTGGATCAGCAATAGTGTTGTCACTGTTGCTGAGATCATCAGCTTCGATTTCGATTAGATCGACATCGGCAACGTTCGCGTCGTCGACTACCCCGACACGTGGTGAGCAATAGCCAGTACGGTTTTTGCTCGAGTGGATCCCTCCCCCCTTGAATCAGAGGCACACTCTAAATGGGTGGGTAGGTGGTGTGGATGGCGTAAGCCGTTCACGAAAAATGGTGTATGCGTAGTCGATGCATGCACGGAGTTGTTGATAGCAAACTTCACCATTGGTAAGAATTCGCTCCAATCTGTGAAAGACTGGACGTATCCTCGAAGCGTCTTCGAGGACGCGGTTGACGCGTTCCGTCTGACCATCTGTCTCTGGATGGTCAGAAGTAGACATAGTCATACGTGTTCCGAAGGATCGGAACATGGATTGATAAAACGTCGCCGTGAACTGAGGATCTCTATCATAGACTAGTTCACGGGGTAGACCGTTGAGTCGGAATACCGTGTCAATGAAGACATGGACACAACCATGTGCTGATATTGACTCATTAACTGCAGCAAGATGTACCATGTTGCTGAATCGGTCTACGAACACAAGAATACCATTATTCTTGTGAGCGTCTTCGGGGAAATTGAAGACGAAGTTCATTGAAACGGACTATCAGCACTCTTCCGGAATCGGTAGAGGCTTTAGTGGCGCACGGGATGAAGGACTGGGCTTCACCCGCTGTCAAATTCACAAGCCCGAATGTACTTGCGCACGTGCTGATACTGGTGGGGCCAGTAAAAATCTCGACTTACCGTGAGATAAGTCTTATCACGCCCACGATGCCCATTAGGTGGTGCATCATGGCACTCCTACAAGATACGCAAGCGCAAATCATTATGAGTGGGGACGACGACACGAGGTGTGTCGCCGGCAATGGCTTTATAATACAGCAACCCGTTGCATATTGGGTATCGATCCGCGGAAGATCGATGCAAGGCCTGTAAATCTTTGATAGATTTACGAGATGGAGTCACCAGATGATCCATTAGTCGCAGAAAAGCCTTATCTTCCGCGTAGGCCTTTTTATATCGTCAAGTAATGTTGACTACGGGACACTAGTGACTAGTGTTGCAACAGTGGTATCAACCCCACTGTTGGACTGCGCAGCCGACTCGGAATCGGGTCGGCGTGACAACGCGTCCGCGACGACATTAAGTCGTCTGGGTTTGTACTCCACGGAGAAGTTGTACTCCACAAAGAAGGACAGCCACCTCGCTATTCTTTGCGAAAGGTGTGGGCTGTTTACGGCAGTGCTTAATGACGCATGGTCCGTATAGACTACAAACGGCCTATCTCCAAGGAGATAGACGCGAAACTTCTCTAGTGCATACTTCATGGCAAGGATTTTCTTGTCATACACAGGATAATTACTCTCAGATGCTTGCAGCTGACGCAATTGATAACAGACGATGCGCTCTGCGCCGTCTGCATCGTACTGCATTAACGCGCAGCCGATTGCGAAAAAATCTCTGGCGTCTCAGACCACATAGAATGGTCTGTCATGGTCTGCAATCGCCATGATGGGCGAAAGAACGCTGACAATCAGCGTCTCATGACCACTTCTCGTTCTTTTTCAAAAGACACGAGAGGTGAACGTCCATCTCGGCGTAGTTGCGCAAGTACTTGTTTAAGTACGCCGCTAGGCCAAGGAACTTCCTTTGTCCCTTGACATCTACTGGCATGGGCCAGTCGGTGATCGCTTTGATTTTTCGGGATCAGGGCGTACGCCGTGTTGACCCACGATGCACCCAAGAAGTGTTATTTCGCTAGCAGCGAATATACACTTCTTGAGGTTGGCATACAGCTTATGCTTGCGCATAAGTGTAAGAACCTGACGAACGTGTGTTCTATGAACCTCTATGTCCGTCTTTCCGCCCATAGCCCGGTTATGGACGAATACGTCGTCGAAGTCTCGCACCGGTCTCAACAGATTTGTGACGCATCTGTTGAATATGGCAGGGGCGTTGCTAAGCCCTTGTCGCATTACTATCCACTCTCAGAACATACCGCTCGGGGTGCTTAACTGCCGTGTACGGGATGTCCCGTTCACGCATTAGGATCTATTAGAAGCCACCCATCAGATCCATGGACGAAAAGATGGTACTCTTTGACATACCATCACCCTACTATCAATCCAAACAATTAGCTAGACCCTTATTAATCAATTAAATGATACTTCACCAACCATTCTTTTCAATAAAAGAATCAGCAAGCTAACTCCATTACCAATCCAAACAATTAATTGATACCACTAACGAATCAACAGAGCTTCCCGAACCATTCTTTCAATATTAGAATTAATCTGCCAACTCGACCACCAATTTAAATAGAAGTTGATGCCACAAATCATCAACGAAAACCTTCGACGATTCTTTTTGATATTAAAATTAGTTTACTAGGTTCGATGCTGCCTGCTGACCCTTGGATCGTACTTTCTGAGCCATGGTAACCCTAGAATGATATCAAATCTGTCATCCAAATCAATTACGATAAAATCATCATTGTACTGCAAATATTCTAACGTTTAGTGAAATCCCACTACACGTTTCATCACTGCTATAGATGCGCCTGTTGCGAGGCGCACCGTCAGCCTCGTATGAGAAGTAACGCGCTCAACAAACTTGAGCCTACGATCCTCTAGAGACTAGCGACGAACAAAACTGTTCGACGCCCCACAGTCAACTAAGGCACAAAGTGACAAACCTTTTGTCACTTTTAAGTTCAAGGTGATGAGGGGTACCTCATCACCAAGTGCAGAGACACACAAGGATTGTGAGTCTAGAGCAACTTTCATTAATAGATTTTGAAAATTTTATTCAGGTTGCTGGATCAGTAGGGCGCTTCGCCCCTACTGGCCCCGACCGTTTTTTGACGGTCCGCTACGCTGTTGTGACTTCGCAACAGCGTCGGACCTGCGTCCATTGCCCTTCTTGGCAGACGGTCGATCACTTCGCTCAGTGTTACGAGACACTGGGCGTGAAGCACTATACTCGTAGGCGTAGTGTCCTAACTTCTGACAGCGATTGCAATTTTGCAATCGCTTAGTGCTTGAAGAACGAGGTCTCTCGCTTTCAACACTGCAGAGGTCCATTGGTTCTGGACCTCTCGCCTCTACTCGTCTCGAAGGACGATAGGGGGTCAAGCTAGTGTGAGCCTGTCTTACACTAAAGTCCTCTTGCACCGCAGTTGTGATCGCTTCCTCAAGCGACTTCAACTCGATGTGGAATAGGTGCTTCCTCACGGGACCTATAAGGCCCTGTAAGAATATCGTGATGAACACGAATTCACTTACAGGGTTCGCTACCATGCGATTTTCAAGGTAACGAACGTGCTGAGCGTAAGTATGAGCGTCACGCTTACCTTGTTTTATCTTCAGGAGCTCTGAAAGAGTTCTGAACTTAGCTCTTGGCAGCTCAAACGTTTGGCTGAGCAGTCTAAAAAAGACCGCAAACGATCCAACACGTTTGGATCGTGTAATTGAAGATTCAGGGCCCAAGTTCTGGCACGCCCTGACAAATTAGATCTGGCAAATGCAACTTGCATTTCCCCATCGTCAATGTGGCGAGCCTTAATGGCATCGTCCGCTTCGAGGAACCATCTCAACAGGGAGTCTTCCTCGACTTCCCGGTACTTGGAGATTTCTAACTTTAGAGTCTCGCGTCGACGCTCACGTGTCGACGCTGCAGTAGCAGACTGAGACTGTTGCTGTGGCAGGAGCTCAGTCAGCTGATGACCGTGCTGATACAGTAGGGTCACTTCAGCTCTCAACGCGTCAAGTTCTCGTTGCAAGAACTTGGCGATTATAAAATGCTGTTGGTCCCTATCCTTTGAGGACAGTAGAGACCAGACATCTTCTACGCCAACGGTCGAACTCATTCGTTCGACCGCACTCCATTCGACATCACTCAAATAGGATTAACTTTTACGGGTGCCGTGAAAGGTGTCGTCCAACATATTCATGTTGAACGGGATTTGTGGTCCTTGGACGGACTACAAAGCGCTACCAGGTGTAACGGGGCACCGGAGCAACACACTGGACAACCAGCGTGGAGCTACTTATCACCGATAGCAGCGTGAGTGGTGCTTAGCCACCTCTGTTAAATTGGCAGGGGAAGGGAAAGCAACTAGGAACTGACTACTTGCTAGAAAAAAAAATAAAACTGTATTAAATATAATTGAATCCTAATCATTAACCTATGTTTTAGTCCTAACTTATTTATATTTATCTACAAAATGTATTCTAAAGTCTTGCTCACCACTCATTGCGCGCGTCCATCGTTGATTGGACCGCTAGAGCTGACTGATATGATGACCCATATCAGCCAATCGGTGAGTGTTTCTGAATCTTACTCCTTATGGTAATATTCACGAACATTATCAACCTTTATGATGATATTCTAATTAACAAGTATCAAGGGTTAATTACATGTAACAGGCTCACCCCGTTGCATCCAGGCTACTCGGTAAAGCTTGGAGCATACTGCCATGAGCCTCAACGTGTAGCGTTCGTGACATCAATCTGTCAGTCAGATCGAAGCACTGAGGTGCTGAACACAACAAGAGTTTTTTTTGCTGTCACATCGGCAGCTTGCGTCTATGTACTCACGACTAGACGCGAGAAGCAGATTCGCCGTAAACTTGATTCATGATGCGACTATCGCTTGCATGAGCTGGACATAGTCTATCCCTTTCGTATAAAGTGACAACATGTTTGCGCGAAGTGCGTTGAGCATGCAAACAAATGGTTTAACCTCGGACACGTTTGTCGACATGGAATCTTACGGTTTGTAAGAGCTCACCTAAAACTTGACGCTAGTCAAGGAGCAGTGTTCTACCCGCAAGGGCTTCGTATAAACTCAAAAAGCAGCTGCGTGGCTGCAAACAGTGTTTGCTAAGATGTATATATGCTGGCAGCAAAAATGACCTTGGTTCAGACCCCACGCCATCGAAAGCTACGAAAACAATTCAACGCTCGTTTAAACCCCTGTTCATGTCAAGGCGCTCGATTCCATCGACTCGGCGGCTTCGAGAAGCGCGATCGAACTGCAATGGTGTATACGGTCTTGTTTGTGCAGGATAAATCTCGACCCGTCTTCGAGAAATTTAGTCAAGTGCATTGCTGTGTAAAAAGCGACGACGTGCCCAGCACAGGCAAGACCGCGATGACACCAAATATGAGTGCATTATACCCAGTGGCTGCTGTGGAATTCATACGGAGATACGACACTGCGACTCTTTGGATAGTGCTCAATCTACATGATTGGTGACCACTTGACGATATTTACACAGCACGAAGATTATCTATGGCTCTATACAACAAGCTCACGCTCATAAACTTATATTACGAATTTTGCAGCCGTTTATGCGTAATTGTGTAAAATAAAATTGTGATCTAGCTGGATCAAAACACTGAGTTTCGGAAATGAGGCTGACAGTGAATGTCTTCGGGTAGACGCTAGTGTATTGTTCTCGTAGCCCTATCTGCCAAAATCCATCGAGTTAGTTCATGATCTTGACTGGTGAACAGCGTCGGCTTCCTAAAGATATCGAGCTGTCTTGGAAAGACCAGAGCTCAAATCGCACGGGAATTACTCGATGGACAGTACTATGCATCTGCGATAAGGGCGAGAAGAGAGTAATCGAAGATTTCATAGCCCCAGCATTCCAGCTAATGAAGGATTACATATAGTGCAGTGTGTGTAAATGTATCACATTGTAGTTAAGCTGCTAATTTTCATTGGTAGAGACGTCAAGCAAAAAATTCTTCTGCTTTTGACACATAAAAAGCGCTGGAGTTAATAGCCCGTCCGAACGATATCAAACTAGTGCTCCTTTAGTAACAATCGTACAAACATCTCGAATATACTCTACAATGTGGCTTTGTATCTATAAGGAATGTCGTCACATGTAATATCTGGTCATGTGCGCCACTTCAATGTCACGACTAGAAGCGAGCACAGCCAACTCTAACTAAAAGTTGCTAACGATCTACGATGCTCTGCAGTCAAGAGATAAAGTTTTTGTAAGTATTAGATCGTTGATTACTGGTCAAACGTTTTTTTTATCTCCATGAAGTTATGATTCCCATCGTTGATGTAGTACTTTGTATTCAGCCCGAGATAATTATCTGATTGACCAAGATCTTGACTCAGCTCGTCTTGTTACACTGTTGGACACGTTTGAAAGGCTCCCAATGCTAGGCGCTCGTACTTTTATATATGTACTCGTCGGAAACCTCGTAATAAGCATTTTATATATATGCTGTGGCAGGAAACGACCGCAATTCACCACTACAATTTTTGTACGATACCCCTACATCCACATCTGCAACTCCCTTGCCGAAAATCGTACATTCGATAGACGGACACGTATATTTCGTTAAGTTGCAGCGAGTAATGTACCACCAGCTTGCTATCCTCAGGTAGCCAGCGCTATCATATACACCAATCAACACAATGCGGGAGGATCCACAACTCCTATGCCAAGTGTACGATATTCAGCAGTACCTTAGCCTTGTTTGACGCAACGAGCAGGCTGCTCTATCGCGATCAAACAGGTCGCGTTGCTATGATAAATCCTATGGATGCCAAACTAAAAACTCTTTTGAAGTCCTCAACCTCAGATAAATTTACTATGTAAACAAGGAATAGTCTTTCCCTCGGTAAATGGCTAGAAAATAACGGACGTAGGAGTACATTTAGATTTTCACAGGTAGCCTATATTACACAGACTACTTATAAGTCGTACGACGCAATCGTATACAACAGCACTTACATTTCTCTTCGTCTTTGTCCTCATTAGATCCTTAGTTTACCCACAGCTTTTGTTCATTGATTAGCCAGGTCAAGCATTCTAGCTGCTTCGACATGATCTCGATAGGTCGCTACGGAGTCTGTAAATTCGTTGCCAAGTAAAACGATTCCAGTTCGATCAAAGGTTTGTACAAGCATGTCACTGGCTCCATAGAACAAGCCTAACTTTGACGCCGTTAGCATCACGCAAAAGAAAATCTCGTTGACTTCTTCGATACTCGATGCTGTCGTCATTTCATTGTTACAAGCTGTCTCATCTTGAGCACCAAGTTGTTAAGTTACAATTTCAAAGTATCATTCTTTCGCATACTAAGTCTCTATTGTGTCTTGATAGTAGAGAAAATCGTCGGTACTTTGTTGCCTGGTCGATGTCTGTGCCTGTAGCATACTCTGTTGATTTTGAAGCTGTTCAAGCAATTTAGTCGTTTCGTCGACAAGCCTTTGCATTTGTATCTGATGCCCACGAAGTACCAAGAGACCATAAGCCAGCAAACCCAGCAAGAGCACTTGTACCACAGACAACGGCGGCCAAACACGCCGGATAGCACTTGTTGCAGTAGTCAGAGATGATGACGACTGAGCTGCCGATATATTTGCGCTCTTGAACGTGGAATGTGCACTCGCAGGGTGCAGAGCGCTATCTACCCCCGATACAAGCTCGCTGAAGCTGCCAGAGGCAGTTAATGCGTCGATCGTTGGAGAGAGTGGAACGATACGATTTCGTTGACACTCCAGAAATTCAATTGATTGCTTTGCCCATGACTCTAGCGCTTCTTTCGACTCGGATCGCGTAGACGAGTTGATCTGACTCTTGAACCACGTTGCCTTTAAAAAATTGACAACCAAACCTACTTGGACGTGGCAATAGTTGTTGCCGTCACGAGAAAACACGTAACGCATCTCGACGACGAAGTAATCGCTGAATGGAATCTTGCTCATGCGGTTCAACTCAGTAATCACAAAGCGATCCCACTTCTCTCCGTCGTTAGAGCTTTCGTCAAGACGGAATCGTTGCGTTCTTGTGCACCCGGCGTATGGTGGTAAACCAGGAAACGAAGTCTTAGGCGGGTGCTGGGATCGTACTGTACGGTAGAGTGTATAGTCATTCTCCTTGGAGATCTCAAAGCCCTTTCGGACCTCTGCAGTAGTTACAGGATCATTCTTGTCATCCGTCTTCCACGGCTCAACTTCAATATCGATATCACGTGCCTTCTCCATAGTCGTGCGCAAGAATTCTTGGCCAGGACCATCATTCCACAATAGATCAAAGACTCGCTTCACATCGGCTCGCAATTCACAATCCAGCAGAATCGTCATTTTCTCGAGTAGCGGATCAGGTGGCAACGGCTCAAACGGTTCTTCGTCACTAGCTGTCGATTTTCCATCATCAATATGACCACAATCCTCCACAATGCCACTAAGAGGCGCATCGGCGGTGAAATCTTCGTCGTCAACGTCAATGAATCCTACGGTAGATATGAAGGAAGAATATGATATGAGTGAGCTGCTTGAATTGCTAGTACACCCTCCTGAAGACGCAATGTGCTCCGAGATCAATTTGTACGAGCGCCGGCGATCAAGCGCCTGCCTTCGAAGCTCCTTGGTGCTTGAAGACTTTCCAGGTCTCATGCCTTTCAACTTTCTAGCTTCTTGGTAAGCTCGAATAAGCTGGTCAATTCGTAGGAAACACGTGTCACGAAGGCCATTGAACTCAGCCAAGAAAAATGTCTCTCGTTGCTTTGTCTTCACCTGCAATCCATTGATGTAGTAAAACTGCGGCTTCAACAGCGACAGCACCCGCGAATACGCCACTTTTCGTTTCTTCGCGTCCGCATAACTCTGAAAGCACAGACGCTTACGCGTAAGCACGAGATGGCCGTAAAACGGCGTCGTGTCCAAGAACAGCGCACAATTGAAAATTGCAACGGGCGATTCATCTTCCGACAGGTCAAAGTCCTGCATGAGCTGCTCACTCGACGGTGGCTGGAGACCACTCCACGTGACACTTATGCTCTTCACTTGTTTCTGAAAATTCTGAATCCGATAGTAGCAGCCATCGCACACACGCAGCTCACCGCGTGCCAAATATGCTCGATATGGCACGACGATGGAATGGGTCGTACACTCGGCACAGAACGAGCCACCACAGTTCCGACAATGATGTCGTCCTTGAGATAGCAACGATCCAATGTCCTCGCGACAGGACTCGCACGCGTACATATTGGCAAAAGGTGGTGGCACGAGATTCGTGTTCATAACCACGACGTTCATCGCATCGACTTCATCTTCCGGGACACTTCCCATCGACTCTTTTGACGTCATGGGCGACGCTGTAAATGAAGGCGTCCCGCTTCGAAACAACCACTTGTCGAGCAAATTCGGCGACGTGCTTGGAACACTCGGGCAAGTTATTGTGTCGTCCATTGAGTTCTTCTTCAGTGAAGACAACGTCGTTGGCGGGGGGAGTACGGGGGATAAAGTTGAAAGAGGAGCCGCAGCACTACCACCACGTACAGTCAATAACTTGTCCCTTTTGGATGGAAAAGTCGTGCAATTAGGGATACGATGCCCCAAAGTCGAGACTTCCGCATAACTTGGTGATTTATGCAGTAATGAAGTGGAGACCGAGTCGTCTCTACTGTCGGTTCCTCGGCTTTGAGCTTGAGAAGGGTCCATAGTAGGGTGCGATGATATTTCGTCATGAAGACACGCCCGGGTCGAGTCCCACAGCAATAAAGGAGAAGATGGCTTGGTACTTAAGAGCTCGTCGGGTTGCAACCGCCTTGGAGACGATGGGAGGGGTGTCGCCATTGGAAAAGATGTGGCAAGGGAATGGCAGGACTTGGCAATGGCTTGACGTGTGTAATGAGAAAGTGGCGAGTTGATCAGGTGAGATGAAAGAAATCGGGGCGTGAGGAACACTTGTGATAGTATCAGTAATAATGGACTGACTCAACGCTGCTTTGGACTGAATATCGGACAGTTTAAGTGGGTGAATGACCTGAATTTCCCAAGCGATAAGCAGGTTGATAATAGGCGATAGATACAGTCGAGCGTGGCGTCGTGTCCTGCCTACTGTAGACTTAGGTTTCGCAATACAATAATATGGGTTGTGTGTGATTCGAGAAAGACAGGAGCGAGGTGAGCGATTGAGTGCAGTCACACGTTGCAAGACTTTATGTGTGTGTGGTCAGCACGTATGGTGTCGTGAGGGATTTACGGTGCCACTTTTTGTTCTTGAAAGGTCCTGCGGGGGCCTGTCTGTGCGGTATATTTTACGAGAAGTGGACGAGTATCTTGCACTCGGTACCAGCTCAATGGCAGAAAACCTGAAGTCCGTCTGAATTATGGACCGTGGTGTATTGACTTGCTTCGTGCTCGACATTTAAAACAATGAAATTTACTAGACGATGTGTGCTGATGGGATTTACAAGGCAGATGCTATTTGTGTGTCACTGCACTACCTGGTTGAGAAATACGGTTGAAACAGCATGTGATTCTCCAGCTTGTGATGTGGTAAGACGGCGAAGGACAACAGCAGGCGATCAGCTGGTTGTGTGGTCTTTACAATGGTGAATGGAATCGTAGCAGCATTCTGTGCGATGAAGGTGGCCGAATTCTACATGACCGTTTGCCATTTCGGTCGCAAATGGTCATTCACCGATTGGATCAAAGGTGCCGGAGCGTGCACCGAGTTGCTCCGACCGCCATGCAAATTCTCGTCGAGTATGAAGCACATAAGCAGCATATTGATGGACGTCTCGTAGATCTGTCAAAATTGTTCACGTTTAGAACGCAGATCTCAACCATTTTTGCACCAGACAAACAAAAGCTCACCGTCATGAATGCATGAGCTGCACCGTAAGAGAACAGCACGACGACGACCAGGGGCAGTATGGGAGAAGAAGCCTGTTTCATGGCGAAACAAGTGGTCACGTTGACGTCAGGTATTCAATAAAACACTTGAGCTCAATTCCATGCGTGTCCAACGTACATTGTCCAGAAGAAACCAAGAGATGAGGCTTGTGATGGTACAAACAATTAATTTACCCAGAAGCACCGACGCGTAACCGATCTGACTAAGCGCTCCAACACGGAGCAAGTTGGAGGAAATCAGCGTGCAAGCCAGCTGCGGTCAATGACACCATACAGAAGACAACGGGGTCAAAGCCAACGATTTCTATCTAACGCTAATCTCAGAGCAGAGCACGCACCTTCCCAGATGTGCGAAAACTGGTACCTTGGATTGCAGTGACGTAGACAGCTTCTTTGCAGATATACCTGAGGCAGTACTTAAAACACCAAATGCAGCACTGGGTACAGCAGATCAATTCAGCCGATGGTCAGAGATACTGCACGAGCTTCTGGAATTACAAAATGGATCTACTCACACAGCAGCACCGGGCCATGACTTTCGTGAAAGTGCTGGCGTCAAATTCATTCTTGTGTTCGAGGTACAAGAGAAACGAGCGGATGTGCTCTACAGGCGCGACAGAACATGAGCTTAATGCTAACGTCCCGAGATGGTACTTGATAGTCATGTGCAATGAGTACGACACTGGGTCTGCAATTTGAAAGTCCTTCAGTCCTGTCATCCGATTCTCAGGAGAGAAATACCACAGCGAAATTGCTGTCGCAGTGATCATCTCAGTTGTCGATAGGACAAAGTTCACCGACCAGTACATGCCGAAAAGATGGTAGATAAAAAGCCATCGAAGCTTCGTGCTCGCTTGAAACGACTCGGTTGCGACACTGATGTAGGCTGGAGAGGCAGCAGCGATGGTTGCGATACGGGTCGACATTTCCCCAGCTCCGAAAATGCACACTGTCACGAGGATTCCCCATCCAAACAATAGCAACAACAGCACATAGGTGATGAACGGCAGCACAAGTAGCCGCTTTAGCTGGGACAGCGCGCGTGATGCATGCGTGATAAACGCGCCAGCAAGTAGAAGCCGAGGCATGTTCACCACTGCAAACAATAAAAAGAGAACTGTTGCGCAACACATGACGACCGAACTGATCTGAAGCGAGCTCAACATGACCGGGTCGTCTTCGTACAACAATGGGTTGGCCGCCGCACGTAGCAGCCGATAGCTGCTGAATACCAACGTCGATTCAATCGCCACCGTTGAGAGCAAGACGCTGACGCAGCCGCAATATCGCAACATCACAAGATACAGCCCCGCCGTTGACAGAGCGATTCCCGTGGCGATAATCAGCACCTGCCAGCACTACATGGAAACCGTTAAGAGTGAGCTGTGCCCGACACAAACATCCAGTAGCTACATCCTCCCTTACACTTGCAAGAGCCCCAACAAAGCGTCCAACAGTATCCTGCAACTGCAAAATCGTCACTTGCTGCAGATTCACTACAACA